>RJVT01000078.1:95160-257256 GCA_018835575.1 Cotesia chilonis | reverse complement strand
TTTTTTTCATAAATCCACCATTTAAATTATTTATTAAGAAATCATTTGTCTTATTTTATAAAGAAATCACGCGGAACCGCGTTTTTTTTTATTAAAAAATTAATATCTCGTAAACTATTAGTCGTAGATACATCAGGTTTGGTTCATTTTGTTTCTTATTTAATTCTCTAGATTTCATATGCAGCATGTCTCGACTACTTTTGCGTAGTTTCTAAGATGTATTTTAATTCAAAGCTACTTGCAAAATGGCTGTTTTTTAAACAATTGAATTTCCACGATTTTTACCTTCCCGCTAAGAAAATCGAAGATTTTCGAAAAATCGGGAAGTTATTGTTTTTACCCCGTTTTGCAAAAATCAAGTTTTCATCAGATCTCGACGTTTTAAGGTCTCAGGAAGCTTCCCTGACTACTCCCGAGATGCTGTGTGTGTGTGTGTGTGCGTGTGTGTGTGGGGTGGGTGGATGTAAACCTCTCATAACTTTTAATCAGCTTGACCGATTCTATCGCGGTTGATGCCAATCGAAAGGGTTTGACTGAACTTAGATTTTGAATATGGTTTAGACCGATTTGGACCAGTAGATTTTCAGAAATCTCAAAAAAACTACGAAAAAAAATTTTTGGAAATGTGGTTTTTGTTAATTACTTTAAAAGGTTGACGATCATTTAAAAAACTAATCCGTCTTAATCCGAAAACCAGTCCGATCGCCGCCAAGCTGGTCAAATCGGTTTGATTCGTTCGTGAGTTATCGTTTACGAAAAAATCGACATAAAGTGTTTTTTTTCGGATTACACTGAAATTTCCGGTCTAATCAATTTGTGTTTGAAGTATATCAAAGAATTTGAAAAACTGTGTCGATAGCCGTTAACCGCGTGAAATCGGTTCATTCATTCAAAAGTTATTGCGGTTTGAAAATTAAAAAATAGTGATTTATTAAACTCCTATCAAACTTTTGAGCTCGAAAGCCAAAACTACACGATAATTAGCTTTTTGAGCTCGAAGAGCTAAACATAATAGTGCAATTTCGAGCGTTTAATTACGAAAAGTGCGGGAGTTGCAGGATGGCTTCAGGGTCATCAACCGTTTTCCTAATTTTTTTTTCTTTTTTTAACAATGATCTACATATTTTTCTAAGTATTTAAAAAAAAACTTGCAGTTTACCCCATTTGCATTAGAAGTTGTAAACAAACGGCCTAATATTTCCCTGCCGACTGGACTACGTGGTACTCCGGTCGTCTGTAGGTCGAGGTATTTCCACTATACAGGACTGTGAGGTCAAGCCTTGCTGCAAAGTCTGCAACTTCGTTCCCTCTGGCGTCTGAGAAGTCTGCTTCTCATTCAACAGATTTGGCATTGAAGTCGCCCGCCACAATAACTTCGCCTTTTAAGTCGTTGATAGTGCTTTCGATACTGGCCAGTTTAGGGCGGAACACCCTAGTCCCTTCATTGGGTCGATTAACACTCACCAAGTAGGTCGCAGAGATTTTGATCCAGACAAACTCTGTTTCGTTTGCATTGTTTCTGGTAGCGACGTTGCTCGGGTTTACTACTCAGATCGCTGCGGTGCCTGCTTGGTCCGTAAACCATATTATAATCTGGGGGTTCGAGTGCTGCTCGCAGATAATGCAATCGTCAGTCTTGTTTTCGAAGACTCCCTGGCGAAGCAGATTCTGTGCTATTACACATCTGTTCAGATTCTTTTGAAAAACTCGTGTTATTTTGTGTCCTTGTAGCTTCGGCTAGAGCAGCGCAAAATACTCTACAAGCTTCAGAGTCAGAGACATGGTACAGTCCATCTGTGGCATCTGCGTTTGGGGAGCATTGGAAGCATTTTGGCTGTTTGATACATTCCGCTGCTTTCTGGTTATTTTCGCCACATTTGAAGCAACACTTGCTACGATTAGGTCCTTTGCAGACGTGTGACGGCCGCCCGAACCCGAGGCATTTAATGCAGCGCGTTACTCTTGTGATTGGCCGGATGCGACAGTTGAACAATCCGATTTTTATATGCGCCTTATCGAGAATCTTGATCGCCCGCTAGCCTGATCGATCTCGCAGAAGGCCGCCCGTTGGCCTCGTTGGGTGACTCTTGTCAGGTTTACCCGTTTGATTCCTAAGTTTGTCGTGAAGTTCTGCTTAAGTGTCTCACGGACATTGGCTTCGGTGGAGATTCCATCTAGGTCAAGTATCTCTATTGTTGTTAAGGGTAAAAGTGTCAACCGTACCGATGTTAGCGGTTGATGTCTTTATCGCGGCAGTGATCGTTCAAGACTCATTACACCAATACTTATTATTATACTGAATTCTGAGTACATAAATTGTAACTAAATTTGTTTCACTATAAATCAAGGTTTCAAAGAGGGCTTATAAACGTTATGATTTTATTTGCTGAATGCGTGACCCCAGCGCTACCTAACAATACAACTTACGGTGGTTTTTTTAAGAAAATTTACATGTATTGGATGCCAAATAGTTATTTAAAAAATTAAATAAACTTGAAAAAAAATTTTTTTTATGCAAAATGTGACCTTTTACACAGAGTGTAGATTAAAATGAAAATTTTTTCTTGGATCAGCTGAAAATAGTAAGGAAAATAAACCCAATAACTAAAACAAGTTTTCAAGTGAATTAGATTAAGCAGTGTTAAAATCTGTCAAGGTGTTTATTGTTAAATTAATATTGAATGAAAAATCAGTATTACTATTAAATATCCAACAATCTGAAATTAGATAAAGAATAACGAATAGCTCTATTTGGCATAACTATATGTTTACGAACGTATTTTAAATTTGTTTTTTTTTTTTTTTTTTTTTTTTTAATCTATTACCCATAATATTATTTTTTAACTAGAAACGTAAAGAAAGGGTAAAAATTTAGTCCTGGCTAATCATGTGAAAGATGTTGAGCAGCAGTTATCCATTTTTTTTGCTGTTTTAATTTCCAATTGGCACCCGGAAACTTATAAAATTTACAATTGCTATTTCTACAAGAATTTTTGCAATCAACTACACAACAACTTTGATGATCTATTATATTTTATTTATTTAATTAAGTTGACACACGTGTTATTTTCATAGCCTTTAGTTATATAGAGCCACCCTTAGTTCTGTCCGCAGTCGGCGCTGACATCAGTTTTGTGTCCCCCACTATGGCTTACGCATCCAGCGAATAAACCAATTCGATTGAAGCCGAAGAATTAAGTTGAATACGGCAAGATAGTAATTGAATCATCTATTATTCCTGAAATATTTGATTAAGATGAAACTTTTTTCGAGCTTAAACAATTTTATATTATAGTAGATTTAAATACAAACTGTGCAAAGGCTTAAAGCTGGTAATTTTTTCAAATAAAAATTTTTTTTAAATCCTTTTCGATAATATTTTTTGTAAAATACTCTAGGAGATTCAAGTGGCTGTGGTATTACTGAAGAGGTAGCTGAGTGGATGTCAAAAGTTCAGAATTCAGCTGAAATCTTTCCATATCAATCATCATCGTCAATACCGCATAAAAACTTCACTATAAATAATAACATCAATACTGGATCAAGTCGAGTGTGGGAAAGTCCGAGTCACAAATACACTAAAGAAGCCAATATTTTAAACCATCGTCGAACTACTCGAGCAACTCGACCAAAAGAAGAAAATAGAAATACTTGTTCTCTATTTATCCAAACAGATCCATTCATCTGGAGACATATATCGGAACATGTAAGTTCGAATGAAAGTTTTAACATGCTAATTAGTATATATGGGGCATTCCATGCCAACTCATCCTACCGATTGGATTTGCATCTCCGATTTCGCTGAAATTTGGGCATCTTTTTGTACCCTTCGAAAAAGGTTTCTATGAATTTTTTCAAATTTTTTAATTCAGCCAATTGAGAGATATGAAGTTTCGAAAATTTCGGGTATTTTTTTGTTAAATAGTCATAACTTGGTGAAAAATTGTCCGATTTGGGACTTTTTTTTTTTTTTAATTTCGTGTTTTTTGATGAACTTTTTGAAAAATTTATGCAAAAAATTATTTATCATAAATTTGATTTTTTTTTTCATTCCAAAGTTAAAACAAGAATTTTAAGATTGTTTGTATCCTTCAAATTTTTTTTAAAAATTCTCAAAAACTCTTCAAAACACAAATTTTAAGCCTAGTCTCGTAATGGGATAATAATAAGTTATAATTTTTTTTTAATTTTTGAATTAATTATTTTTTTTTGTTTTTTTTTTTTTTTTTTTTTTCACTATTTGTGTATTACTTGCGGCTTTATTAGATGAAATTCGAAAAAAATCATACATTAATATAATAAATAATTGAAGTCAAAGTTTCAATTTCTAAGGTAAATTTTATTTATAACTTTTTTAAGGTTTTTTTTTTTTATTTTTTCTGGCGTTTGAATATTTTACAAGAATAAGTTTTATTTGAGCAAGAAATTAGTTTCATTGTGAGTGATCCATCTGTATTTGGTATAACGCAATGATACTTTGGTGTAGCTGTGATAGTTTTAGCTTTTGAATAACGTATATTTAAATTCTCTGTAGCTTTTTCATAATCTGCAATAGTTGAATATCTTACTTCGATTTTTGGCAAGTTATTAGATTGCCCAGCCCATTGATACAACTCTCGGGGGTTTGAAATTTGTTTATCGAATAGTAACTGAAGACTAGCTTTTGCTGCACCTCTTTTCAGTGTTCCTCCTACGCCGTCACAAGGTCCTTTGCCATGGTAGCTGGTAAAGAAATGCCATTCAGCATTTATTCCAAAATCTTCCTTGTGATAATATAAATTAACAAAGTTTTTGTAATTCTTAAATTGTTGCGGAGCTCCATCGGAAAAGTAGAATATCTTTTTAGCTGTATTGGACAAGGACTTTATAAAATCAGTAACGATTTTCAAAAAGACGTTAACTGCAGTCGAGTTATGCGTGTTACAATCAGATATAATCACTAAGCTTCTGTGCAATAATTCATTATTTTTCTTAAAATAAATTACCACTGGAAATATTGTCGATTGATCATTATTCCAATGGAATCCTGGCACTGTATTTTGGATGACAAATTTGTAGTTCTCCGCAAAATCACAAACTACAAGGAATTCATCGGTTCCAAGAGACTCTTTAAGAGATTTCATGAATCTTGCTTACGATTTTGCAATAAAATAATGAGGCAAAAGTTCCGTAATTTTTTCGCAAAAGTCACTGATGAATTCTGATGAAACTACCGTTAAAGTTTCAAGCGTTGTCCGCGGTTTTGAAATCCAACATTGACACGTCAATTCATCGATATTATTTTCTTCAAAAATCTCGTTCAAAAAATTTTCGAGTACATCGATTCCTGGACAGTTTTTACACTATAGTAAAAATAGTAGCACTCTGAAGATGAATTCTGACAAACAATCATTTTTAAACAATCATTATATTCAATTAAAGGTGTCGGAAGATCACTTGTCAATTTTCATAAATTGGAACCTGAAAATAATTGCAAAAAAACCATGCAATTAAATACAGAATTTAGCAAAAATAATAATCATAAAACAAAATTTGAATTTCAGTCATACTAACCTCATATCATGAGTTTTACGTTTTGGTGGATTGAACATTCACACACAGTATGTGTACCACCGGATCCTGCGAATACATAATACTTGGGGCGCAATGATGCAAACATGGAAAATCCAACTTTACAGTCAGGATACTCCAATTTAAATAGCTCATATAACTCTTTTAAATTTGATAAAATAAGCCTTTTTTGAATGTGCTCACGTACGCCTTCATTGTTTCTAACAGAAACGAAGTCTTTCATACCCGGCATATTAATACTCGTTTCATCATCAACATAGAACTTTAATACCTTTGATTTAACATCTTCAGATAGAGGTCGGCCTAGAAATAAATGTTTAAATTACAGAAGTAGAATTAGTTAACCCGATTTAGATCAAATAAGGTTTGATTTACCTGGTTTTGAATCTGGTAATGATAATATTCCACGTCGTTCTCTCAGAGACTTCGAGACTTTGACAATATCCTTTGTTGCTTCCATAATATTACAAACTTTATAAACGCTCCAATCTGGTGGCAATAAAGTGAGAATTTGAATTTTTTCTTTTTGAGTAATCTCTTTATCGTGAAAATTTTTTTTAAGTGTTCAATCGTGTCTAAAAATTCTTGCGCGAGTATTTGATCATCAGTTTTTTGTTCTAAGCCAAAGGCAGTTGACAAATACGTATTTACGTTAAGAATCTTTTGTTCTAAATATTTCTTATTACTTAATTTTTCATTATCGATAGGAGACTGATTTAAAAATTGTAAGGCATTGTTGATGACAGGTAATTGTGTATTGATACTCAGTTGAGAATGACTAGTACTCCAAGATGTAGATGGACCGGATAATGAAGTTATTCCTAAAAAAATAAACAGTGCAAATATCATTTCAAAAAATGCCAAATCGGTTATTTACAAAGTTAATTGATAAGCAGAAGAATTATTTTCAAAAATATACCTGACAAAGTTCGGTCGAGAAGTTCTCCAACTGCATTTATCTCCTCAATATCAGAAGTAGCATCGTCACTACTACTTGCAGATATTGTTTCTTCGTTGTCTTGTTCTTCTGTTTTTTCTTCATTTAAACTAAGATTCAATTTTTTCCGACAAGCTGTACATAGATAATCGGCACTATCAATATTGAACTTCAGTTGTAAATTTATAGACGCTAACCTCAAAGAGTTCTTCACTACGTGATTATTTAAGTTAAATGGATTACAGCACACATTGAATTTTTTTAAAGTTGACATTATGTCGTATTATATAATAATTTGTCTTTTCTCTTCGTTATCATGAAACATAAGTAGATATTGTAACTTATAATCACTTTAATTTTAGAAGCGTATTGGGGAATGTGATTAAGAATCAAAACAAATGTCAGATGACAGGCGACAGCAGCGCTACGTAGCCGAATGATTAGTTAATAACGACATCAGCGACTTTAAATGTTCTTTTTTGTAATTTATGCAATGAATAAAATACTCTTCAAAGTAAAAAAAAAAAAAACTGTAAATGGAACATAAAAAAAAATAATTTAAAAATTAAAAAAAAATTATAACCCATTATTATCCCATTACGAGACTAGGCTTAAAATTTGTGTTTTGAAGAGTAGAATTTTTGAGAATTTTTTAAAAAAATTTGAAGGATACAAACAATCTTAAAATTCTTGTTTTAACTTTGGAATGAAAAAAAAAAAAAAAAAAAAAAAAAAAAACAATCAAATTTATGATAAATAATTTTTTGCATAAATTTGTAACAGTTTTACCTGCTCAGGTTGGCCCCTAATCAATTTTATAAATAAACTAACGAAACTAACAACCAATATAATTATCAGGGCGCCACCAGGATTTTTAATCACGGTTCCTGGAACCGGTCCAGAGCTGAGAAATCCTTATCTTAGGGTAGAGAGAGTGGAGGAAGGTGCTGTTGAATAACAAAGATTTAATTAACAATATATCGATATTTATTAACAATAAAAATTAACAATTTAAGCGCTTATAAAAAATTAACTAAATTTCACTCACACACTCACACTATAATTAATTAAAACTTATTAACTATAGCCTAACTAACGGCTAACCAGAACCAACGAGTCTCTCTGCGCAAAGACTGCAGTGTGACAGAGACCGTCTAGCCTAACTAACAGCTAACTAGAACTGAACCAATTTAATATAAGCCTAACTAACGGCTAACCAGAACTATTTAGTTACTCTGCACAAAGACAACAGTGTGACAGAGATCGTCTAGCCTAACTAACGGCTAACCAGGACCAACTTAACACTATTAACACTCTCTATCACGCATGACCCACACTAATCTTCACACACATAACCCACACTTGTATGATTTTATTTTATAAATTTTAATTTAACAAAATTGACTGTAATTAAATTGAATTTAAATTACTAAATTAAATTATTCAATCATTAGTATTAATTAAACAATAAATTTTCAATTAACAATTAACTTGAACTAACATTCAACTTCCAAATTTCCGATTGCAAATCTTGATTTTGTATTAAAATATTAACTAGATTAAAATTTCCAAGTAACTTATTGTCATGGCCTTAATAATATAACAATAATTGTTTAATTCGAGAGATCTTAATACCTTGAATTAACTTTTGCTAATTAAATCAATCACGATATAAATTTTACAATCAAGTTAAAAATTATTAACACAAGTTTATTGTTGTAAATTAATTAATTCTGACCAATTTTTCCTGTGACATTTTCTACTCAGAATAACTAATATCTTGGACTTAATGTCCACGCTATTAATTATCAATTTGGAACAAAATTTAATTTAATTAATTCACGGACTTAATCCCAAGATCAATTAATTTCCATGTTATAAAATAATTTTACAATATAAAATATTTTCAATAATTAATTCTTAATATAAATTTCGATAAAAATTTCAAGATAATTTTATAAATTATAAAAAATCGACACAAGTCGAAGCATTCAATTTTACTAGCTAGAACATTCGCTAGCTTAGTTGTCTTTGACCTTGGGTGTTGGAATTTACTGCGACACAAAATGTACTGACGCTCGACCAAAAATTCCACAAGTAAAAAGTTTGTCGATTATTTTTCAAGTAACAAAATTAATCAATTTTTCTTAAGTTAATTTGTTATAAAATTACAACAATTTATTTAACGAATTTTTTTCGGATGTTAATTATTTAATTGATAAATTTTTAGTTGTTAAATTTTTCCCGCAAGGTCGATTGAGTGATTCTCGGGTATAAGCCCCCATGAAAATCACTCCGTCCAAACTAGCAAATGTTTTATTTATTCAAATCTATTATTTATTAATAAATTTTATATATAAAGGAGAAGAGGTAAAGTAGACCGAGTGCAAACCGCGGTCCATTTCTTTCCCACAGAGTAATAATTGATACCTTGACAAACAAAACTATGATCTAACTCACTCGTTGAGGATGAAGTCCTAGTTGTAGTTGGCTTCCTTCGTTTCGTCACTACTCTCGGGAACGGTCCTTCTTGATTTCCGTGGCACTATGTCTGGCGGTCACACTACTTCTCCCTTTTCCACTGCACGGCTCACCTATTTTAACCCAAAACTAACTAAAATTAATCAAACAGGTTTGATGCAAACGTCAATCATGTGTTCAAAGATACGCTGCTGTAGGAGGTTTTGCGCTAGCACGCATCTGTTCATATTTTCTTGGAGTACGCGCGTCATTTTTGCGCTTTTGTTACTTCAGCCAGTGCAGCACAAAAGGCCTTGCAGGCTTCAGAGTCAGAGATGGAGCACAGACCATCTTTAGAATTTGCATCTGGGGCGCATAAGAAGTATGTTGGTTGTTCAGTGCAATTTGCAGATTTGTAACTATTTCCTCCACATAGTAGAAATTCCATCGAGGTCGAGGATTTCGATCATCGTCGTTGGTGTGAGCGTTTTGACCGTGCCAATATTCGTGACAGCTGACTTAACCGCGTCGGTAAATGCAGTGCTGTCTTCTGTCTTGTTGCTCATTTCCAACAGCAGCTCTCCCTTGCTTTGTCTGTCGAAAACACTTGATGTCAACGCTAGTTTTTGTGAGCATTACTTTAGTTGTAATTTCTTTAAGAAGTTTTGCGTAGGTTCGCCCTTCTGTTGGTTCGATGAGGACGGCCTTCGCTCTTGATTTCTTTTTGGTCTTTTCCTAGCTATTTTCGGGGTTAGAGCCATTATTCTTTTGTTGTTTTTGGCCTTCACTTTGGGTGGCCTCTGAGTCGTTAGATTTTTGCTACTGCTTCCGCCTCCGGTATACTTCAGTCCAGACAGTTTCTTTAGCTACCTTTTTGCTTTGCACTGGTCGGAAGTTACAGTGGGACTAGTCGTAGATAGTGGCCTTATATGTGTGTTATTTACCTTCTGCGATATGTTCTGAGGAGTAACCGGTGCCTTGGTTGTGAAGTCATCCAGTGAGACGTTTAAGTGGAATACAATGTCTTTTAAGGTAACCCATATGAAACATCCTTGTAACCCATTAATGCAAGAAAATGTGGCATTTTTATGAATTTAGCTTCCCTCCCGATCTTGCCGTGGATAATCGACTGGGCAATCATGTAATTTATAAACTCGTCAATTTTCCTTCCGAGTCGCTCTATCGAAGTTTCGCGATATATACCGTCAGGTACGGAGCTGTTCCTTTTTCGGCTAAAAGAAAAAAAAGCAATGCGATTTTTAGTTCTTGTTTGTTAACCCCATCATCAACGTTTGTATGATGCTCCAGGAAGTAAAAGGATGATCATTCGCACAGCTACCCTCATCGCTGTGAGAGCTTTTGGCCATTAAAGCGAAAATTTACATCCGCTTCGACCATGCACACTTATCAGTCATTGGCTTCCTGTTGCTACCATGGGTGCAACGTGTTGTTGCCGAGAGTTATCACGTACACTGTGCTGAAAAGCAGATTATCCGGTGCATCCTTTTCAGGCAGCGTCACTGCCTTCGCTTGTGTACATGACCCTGGGTCAAGGTGAAGTAGTCCACACTCTGCATTAGAGGGAAGTTTGGCCCACGGAAGCTATTTTATTTTAAAATTTTAAAAATCGGCTACGTGCAACCTTCGTGACTATACACGGAAAGAACAAAAAAACACTGCATTTCCTCCTATAATATACTCCGTGATATCTGTGGTGAAAAAAAATTTCAGACTATAGCCTATATACTTCAAAGTATACTAAATTATTTTTAAAATATACTCCGTGTAATCTCCGATTTAATCGATTAATTTTTCTGGTCATATTGCGTAAGATTGCACGGGATATAATCCGAAAAATTATTTCGTGTAAATTGAATCATACTCGGTCGAAATTTGGATTATGCCCACGATGAATCCAGCATTTTTTTTCTAGCGCCTGCGGGTGAAGTGCTGTTTATAATTTGTGAGTTATAGTCAATCAGCATATTGAACATTAATTAAAATTTTCAGTGAATTGTACGAGTGTGTAACTATTTATATTTTTTGATATGTAAAAATATTTTTTTGGCGTTATAATTATTAAAATTACAAGGTATGTAAAAATAGTGTATAAGACGTATGTTTTTACGTTTATACTTGTGACAATAAGATCTAACCTGTTGAAACGGGATGCGACTCTTTTGAAAAGCCCACTCGTCCTCTTTGGTCACCCCTAAATTTATTTAGGGCGCCACTGGATTTTTAGACACAGTATCCAGAAACTGGACCAGAGCATGGAGTAAGTTCTACAGGGTCGTGAGAGATTGCTGGGGAGAAAACAGAAATCATCAAAGAAATTCATTTTTCAAGAAATTTTATTTAACCCACCCCATTACAATGATATTCCCCTTACAATTAATTAACACTTAATCCTAAGTCCTATTCCCGTTTATAAGACGGTTTCCTATCAAAGCTCCTAATCCCGACGATACCCTCTTATGGAGCGACCATATCGCGGTTTCTATCATAGTTACTTATTCCCGACGGTACCCTCTTATGGAGCGACTATACCGCGGTTTCTATTTTCCTCCATTTTTCAATTTTCCATAATTTTCCATAATTTCCATTTTCCATAATTTACTATAGTTTCATAGTTTCATAATTTTCCACACGCACCCACAATATAATTATTATCATTCAAACACACTAATTAAAATTTCCATACTTTATTAATTATTTTCTCAGACTATTATTTACTTTTATTTTCCAAATTAAATCTGATTATTAAATTTTCTAAATCCAAATTAAATTTCAATTATTAAATTTTCTCTTGAATAAATTTTCCATTCATTCCCAATCCAAATTCCTATAGCGATTAATTTTTTAAAATTCTTAAATTTATCTCGTATTAATACAACAATAAAATTTGATCGTATCTCGTATTAATAGATTAAAATTTGATGACAGAGGTCTTAATAATCTGCCGACAAAATATTCGCTACGTCCTAGTATTCTACGAATTTATTTTACTTTTGTCGATTGTATTTTCGCCAAATTTTGTTATAAAATTCTACTTAATTACTTTAATTAATTTCCTTAAAATTAATTTAGTTCATTTTATTAATTATTTTCTTCGAATTTCATTTTTCCGACTTTTGTAATTTATTTTATTTACTTGAATTGTTTTAATCTTGTCCAAATTATTTGTCAGAGTTAATTAATTAATTTATTTAGTTTTAATCTCTGAATTAAGAAATTGACAATTGGTTTTATTTCACTCAATTTTAACTAAATTATTTTACTTGTCTCTGAATAACTGAGTTTATTTTATTTTTGCTAAATTACTTTATTTTACTTTTGTGTTGTTTGAAACTTGAAATTTATTTTATTTTAATTTTGAGGATTATATTTCACCTTACAACGCCTTGAGATTTTTAGTCTCGACCTTGTACGTCCTTTACTCAGCGTTTTAGCTCGAAACAAGATGGCGGACCCTCTCCCAACTTTTGTTGAATTTTTCTTCAAGTGAAATTTACAACTGATTTATTTTCTACTTTTATCTAAATGATTTTAACAATTATTCTAACGATTTTTTACGATTCTAATTTTACTTCTATTTTATTTCACACAATCAAAATTCGTTCCAAATTATTTATATTGATTTTAATTAATTTTAACTTCTGATGATTTTACTAAAATATTTTACTGAAATTATTTTAATGATTTTAATTGACACAAAAATTAACTGATTTTACTCAAACTCAATTACCAGAGATCAAATTTTCACGTGACACCAAAATCATGAATTAACAAACTGAAATAATTCCTAGTAAGATTAATCCAGACTCTGCCTACGTGTTTAATTAATAACCCGAAATAATTCCTGGTATTATTAATTAAATATTTAGTTATTTCATTTCTGACTTGTTCTTAAATTTATTCTTAATTTTATTCGGACTTTTATTCTGATTAGTTTACCAAATTTTGTTCTTAAACATTTCGTTAATTATTCTTAATATTCTACTTGATTTATTACTTAAATTTTTAACTAACGATTGTGATCGAACGCGAAATGGCGATAACCTCAGCCGACTTAAGGCCTGGCTGATGCCGCTTCACCGAGAATCTATTAGACATATTTATTGTACCTGGAGTCTTCTTGGGTTTTTCTTTTCTCAAAATCCCTCGACGCTTTTACTCCAAATTTTTCGTTTTCCTTGATGTTCTCCTCGATGAGGTCTTATTGGCAGCACGGTCCTGAATCGCCACTTCGTAACTTAATCCTCAGGAAATATTTTATTCTGGAACACGAAATTGGTATTAGAATATTTCTTAGATTAATTAAACTTAAGCGAGCTGGCATTGGGCCTAGCACGCATTAAATTTAACTAAAATTTATCGCCTCGTTCCACAAGAAACAATAGAATAGAAATAATTACCTGAGTGAGATGTTTGCGATGTCGATTCTTCGATCGTTCGAACACAATAAAACTTACCAAAATTTGTTGGTTCGTTTCTTCTTGGCTCTGTTTTCCCCACTCCCTCTCTCTCTCAGCGCCGGCGCTACCCTCTCGGGGACTTACTCACTAGCTTAAGACTATTGGCGCGAGTACTTCGGAGCACAGCGCCCTGGGGAATTGGTCGATAATTTTAGCTCGGATCGAAGACCTTCACCGGATAAAGAAGGTCTCGTGTACTCCGTTACACTGTTAATAGCCACGCTTGAGTTTTATATTGCTAATATTTCATTTTTTTAATTTTTATTTCTGCATCATACTAATTATGTAAAATTTATGTTAAATTTTTTTACATAAAATTAATATCGAATTAAAGAAATATTTCAATTATTTCTTCATGTCTTGAATAATGTCATTCACTGCAGTGTTGATTTAGAAATTTTAATTGAAATTTTATTATTAAAATTCTTAGTCTAACATTTTTAAGTTCGAAGAGTCTAAGAAAAGAAAAAAATAATTTTTAACCCCAAATTATCGGAAAAGATTTAAATATAAGTTATCGGAAGATATTTAGAATATTATGTTAATTGCTTCATTCACAGCCAGATTTTGTCCAAGTTGATAAAAAAATGTAAATTTTTTTGACACATCCAAAATTGGTCGTATTTTATAAAGGGAATCTGAGCTAACTGATTTATTATCTTCATCATTCAAATGAAAGTATTGATTGAGCTTTTTAAATCGAGCAAAAGTTATAACAAAAGCAATGATAGGATATAAAGGACGCTTACATTTCAAACAGTACATGCCTCAGAAGCCGACTAAATGGGGCATCAAAGTATGGGCTATTGCTGACATCGAGAATGGTTACTTCTTAAAGTGTGATATTTATCTAGGTAAAAAGTATGAGTCTCAAAAAGATCTTTTACTGGGTGAACAAGATGTATTGGAAATGTCTGAACCTTTTACTGGCAAATACCATCATATGTATTTTAATAACTTTTTTATCTCCGTTCGATTGATGTCAACACTGTTAGAAAAACAAATCTATGCATGTTGGATTGTAAGGGCAAACAGGTAGAATTGGCCTGTTGCTTTTAATAAATCAAACAGTTTAAAACTAAAGCAAGAAGAATCAAAAGTACTACAAGCTGGAAAAATAACAGCTACTGCTTGGCATGACAAGCGAGATGTCCTTTTGCTATCCACAAATTCTAATCCCTTTCAAGAAGATGAAATTGGCAGAGTTGGAAAACAAAATTTAAAAAAAAGTTAAACGTCCAGGTTCTATTACCCAGTACATAAAAGGAATGGGAGGAGTAGATCTACATGATCAATATAGATCATATTACAACGTTGGTCGTTCGTCGAAGAAGTGGTGAAAATTTGTGTTTTTTTTTTATTATGAACTCTTGTATTATTAACGCTTTTATTATATACAAATTAACAAACTCGCCAGAAGAAGCTGTCCATGGCTATGATCAGTTACAATTTTGAACGAATTTAGTCAAACAATTAATATTTGAAGCCAAAGGAAGTTTGGAGAGTTCAACATCAAACGACCAACCACAACGTTAGCATAAATTGGTAAATGCTACTCAAAAACTTTGCGTAATGTGTAGAAAAGCAGACCGACGCACATGCAATAACAATCCGATAAGAACTACCTGGCAATGTGCAAGCTGTCAAGTTGCTTTATGTACATTGATGTGTTTTGATAAATATCACAGGGTAGACAGTGATAACAATGATAATATTGGGAATATAGTCCACTGACTTTACTTTTAACCGTTGTGGGAACTAATTTGCTAGTGGAATTTTATTGTTTCATTTTATGCAAAAAAATTCGTAGATTACGAAAATAATAATTAGAAAGCTGAACTCCTCCGGGTTTTTTAAATAAATAAAAAAATAACACTCGGGTCGCTGAGACACGGTATATTTTCTTCAAATATCTTATTTATATTAACTAGAATTTAAATTTGCGCACGCAAGCGCGCGCCTGACTATAGAATTTGCATATATTTTCATGTTCATGATATATTCAACCAATCACATCACAAATAAATTGGTTTCACATACATTTCATCTCTATTTTAATATTAAGATGTAAAGCCCTATTAATATTATAACTGAATTAAAGGGCGAAAAATTCTGAATCTGAATGAATAAAAATGAACCCCCTGCAGTTTATTATATTCGCGTAAAAAATTAATGAAATAAAAAAAAATTAATTGTTTACGTTTTATTACACGGTCGGTAAAAAAAAATATGGAAACTGAGGTGGTGGCGCACGCAAGCCCGGGCACAGTGGTTTTCATCCACTGCAATTTAAAATGTTCTCAACGTTGAGTAACATTGAAATTTAATTGATTATAAAATAATTTGTCATAATAATAATGATAATAATATTAATCATAATTATCATTTTTATTGTTCAATAAATAATAAATTAGTATATATAACTTTCCAATGATGTAAGCAAATACGCGAGGACTGTGAAATTGGAGGGAAATCAGAGAATTGGCGGCGCTACTACTGCGGTTGCTATGGTAACGCAGCATAAAGTTTTAGTTCCAGAAGAAACTTAAGTATTCTAAGGTGAAAAATATCAGTTTTTTTTATATTAAGAAAACATATATTGGATATTAGCTGTCACCCGTCCACTTTGCTGGGCACTTTATAGAATTGTATTTTTAGATCTAGACTTAAAATTCAATTGGAGTATTATTTTGACTTGCACAGGTTCCACATTCCATCGAATTAGCTTGTATCTTTTATCCATGTGATTATTTTAGATAATGTTAATTGTAACTTTCTTTGTGCAATTACTCTAACATTGTCGTAGCTTTCTTCCAAAAATGAATAATAATTGGAATAATAATTGCCTAGCTTAAAGTGCAACGAATTTTGCCGTTAATTAAAATTTCCTCCGTCACATCGAGTTTTCATAAAAAATTACTTGTCCATGTTTTTTATGAATTCTTTTAAAATACGTAAAAAAATTTATTTTCCACATCTCAAGTGTTTAGAAAATGCATTCATTTTAATCTGTTATATTCGTGCAATCCCGTAATAAGAACAATTCATCGGTTATGTTATCAGCAAAAATAAAATGTATGTAAAATTCTTAGTCCGTTGACTGAATAACTTCATGTAAAGTTAAATTTGGGAAACTGTGCAATGACTTTTTTGCCGCTGCCAAAGAGACGATTGTTGTAAGAAAATATAATTATTGAGAAAGAAAAATATTTAAATCCGTTTACCTTTTGGAGGTCATCCCTGTAATTTCCTGTTTCTCTTGAGATTCTATTCAATTCAATAACTATAGAAACTGTATTTGAAGAATATGAATTGTTTGACAATTATCACACCCGCACTCCTATGTAGGGGAGGAATTTTGTACGATCCTATTCGAGATAAATTCTACCTTATAAATAAAAGGTTCCAACAAAACTTCAAGTACAATAGAAACTATTGTTTGCAAATATGAGATTTTCATTGTTAACGCCCCGCAATCCTTTATGGAGTTAGAATTCGAGAAAATCCATTCTCAGCTGCACTTAACATCAAACCAAAAAGATTCCTACCAAGTTTAGAGTCTGCATAAGTAACAGTTTGAAAATTAAATTTTTAGATTTCAACACCCACTCCTGCAATCCCTATCGGAAATAGAATTTTTTTAGATCCGTTTTGAGATAATATCTCATGACAAATAAAAGATTCCTACCTCATTTTGAGTCTGTAGAAGTTACAGTTTGAAAATTGAAATTGGAAAATCTAACACCCACCCCCGCAATCCCTATAGGAAGTAGAATTTATTGAATTTCGTTTTGAGATAATTTCTACATGACAAATAAAAGACTATTTATTGATAGCACCCACCCCCGCGATCTTTATTGGAGGTGATTCGGTGTAAAATCCGTTCTTAGATCATTTTTGTATCATATGTAGACGACTCCTATTAAATTTGTAGTCTGTAGAAGTCATAGCTTGAAAATTAAAAATTTTCATTGTTAATACCCATCCCCGCAACCCTCTGTGTGGTGAAATATCGTAAAATTCGTTTATAGATTATTTCTAAATCTCTTACAGAAGATTCCTATAAAATTTGAAGTCGATTGAAGCAATAGTTTAAAAACGGGAATTTTTCATTGTTAACGCCCCCGCAAACCCCCTTGTGGGAGAAATTTCGTAAGATCCGTTCTTAGCTGACCTCTACTCGGTGAAAGGAATATTCCTGCCAAATTTTAAGTCTCTAGTTCCAGAGATATCGTGATGAGTGACTATATCTATAGAAAGTCTCCTATATATATATATATGTTGGAGAGTAAAGTACAGTGGAGTATTTTCTGACGAAGCGATAAGAATATTCTTTAGGATATTTCTATTTTTTAGTTATTTTAAGAAATGTAATGCTACTTTAATATTTTGTAAAATAAGATATAACTAAAATGTTTTATTGCGGTAGGCTTAGGCCTAGGTAGGCACATGGTTGTCAACGTAGTCGGGATCCCAGGACGATAGGGGTATCATAAAATTAATAAGGAAAAGAGAAATGTGCAGCAGGCAGACTATTTGAGAATAGTTTTTGAAAAGACAGTCTTGCTATGAGATCGAGATTGAACGGACGTCCTGGTGATCGCGAATTCGTTATTTCCTAAGTCTTGGTCTATCGCAAGATATTATTAATATTATTGCGTTCTGAATTAACTTAACCTTGTACGAGTTTATCTACTCATTCGTAATAATTGATCTTTTTGTAATTGTGAATATTAATTAATTGTAATAATAAAAATGAGTGAATCACAAAATACCGAATCCCCAACAATAACTCCTGCCTCCCTGACATATATATATGTCGGAGGAGCATTGGGAGGGGCATCGGTAGAGTCCTTTGGATCAGTTTCTCCCATCTTTATTATTTATAATAATTAAAATATAACACAAATTTCAATTTAAAATATAATGTACACTAGCACGTACAAACTATAATTTAATTACAAAAAATAATTTAATTTCAATAAAGACGCTGGGCAATAAGACCGAGAATGAATCCGGGGTCAGCAGGATATGCTCGATGTCTTTACTCGATCAATGCTCGACCAGAACTACTCGTCTAAGTACCCTAAGTACTTCTTCTCTCAAAAATATTTCGACAGCCCTCATTGTCTGTCGATATTTCTAGATGTACACTTTTTACTCCTATCCTGTGACCTCGGCTACGTTTGGTGACCATTGTCACTCCGGACTCAAGCCCATCGCCATAACCATAAGAAATATAATCGGCTTAAGTCATAAATGATAACTAAACATTCTATGCTTTTACAATTTTGCTTAAAACTAATAGACAAACTAAAATATTGGGAATTTCCCAATCTCTGGGAAACCTCAGCTCGATACTATCTCCGACATATATATATATATAGATACAAAAGAAATTGGATAAAAATACTTTGTACTGGGTGGAAAAACACTTTTTTTTTCAGTGTATTGTTTCTTGGAAACTACATTGAAAAAGAATCAAAATTCAAAAATGTCATTTGGTCCATTTTTGACTGAACCTTAGACATAAAAAAACTTATCGCATTTCATTTGAATTGAACTATAGAACATTTTTAACAGACTATGAATCAATGATATTAAAAATACTGCTTATTATTCATTATAAGATTTCAAATTTTGTACCTATTTTTTAGTTACAACGTGATGCTGAGAAAACGCGAGAAGAGATTCTTTCTCTTATAGCTCATCACGTGACAGCTGTGAACTACATTTATCGAGATACTAGATTTGATGGTAAAAGCGAACATCGTAACATCAAGTTTGAAGTACAAAGAATTAAGGTAATTGATTTAAATAATTTACAGTTTTTTCGATTTATCTAACGTATTACAACGATATACTAAAGAAATTGATTAAGAATCATCAGTTTATAATACACAAAATAGTAATTTACGCCATAAGACCGCCAAGGGACAGTGTTCTCGTAAAAATCGATGCTGCAATATGAGCCGAAGGTTTGGGGCGTGAATTTATGAAAATAGTTATGCGAACAGTTTGAGGAAGCGAAATCGAAGACGGTAACTTAGAACAGCTAACCCTTTGAGCTCGGAGAGCTCGAAATAACAAATAAATTATATTTTTAAACTCGAATAACTAAAAAAAGTGTTACGTCCCAAATTGGGAACGTAAATTAATTATAATTTATTTTTGGTCCAAGCCGGAGCCTATAGACCGGGACTCAGAAGGGATGTAAAAGATAATATTTTAATAAATTTAAAGTTTAAACTATTTATTTTGACATAAAAGAACAAAATTTGTTGATACAAAACTCTCTAATTTTAATCTTAAGTACAATCAATTTTTAACTAAATTAATTGGCTCTACGTTATTTAAATGTTACTCGTCGCGTACAGAATTTTACCGATAGTTTAAGTAATTAATTTTGCCAAACCTTAAAGTCCGCCTAAATGTGACCGCAGAATTTGAATTGTTGATTCTATTTACTTGAAACTACTTCAGTAACACTTATTTCTTTTAACACTGATTCTATTCTAATTAATACTTTAAATTCAAGTGAACAAATCACTAAATTTTACAAGTTTATTTCGGTGATCCACACTTGACGAGTTCTGGAGGACGAAGAGGATGAGTTCATGCAAGGGTCTCCGGGCCTCGAAGTTGGGCGTCAAAAAAAAATTACTTTTGGGGGAAAACAGTAACCAATTAGTGGCCTATTTTCCTCGGCTTCTACCCTCTCTTTCGAATTTCTCGAAGATGTTCGCTTGAACTCCCCTCTTTAGGCCCAGAGGATACGCTATCCCTCTCTGTCTAACTTATAGACTATATGTGTATCTATGTATCGGTGTACGTGCAAGCACGTTTAATGCACACAAATATATAGTTTCATTATGTAACTAAGTCTTTTATTTTATTTATAACTATTACTAATTTATTTATTAATTAATTAATTATTTTAATTATTTATTGATAATAATATTCATTATCAATAATTAGTTATTAAATACTTAATTATTATTTTCCTTAAAGAATTATTTAAATTGTTATTATTTTATATTATTCGAAATATAATTATTTGTTGATTAACTATTTTATTTCTAAAATTATTTATTTTCTAATCTTTTTCTTTATTATTTTTTTTGGACTTTATATTTTATTTAAAGTGTTTTTTTTTTTAATTTAACTTATTTAAAACAAACTAAAAACTTTCCCAGACCTTATCAGTCATGCCATTCATACTAAGGCAATAAAATTCTTATTTACTTGTGTATTTAGGATTTTAATCTTTTACAGCCTTCAGTACATCCTAATGTCGAGAAAATTTTTAGAGAAACCGGACGAGACACTTAATTTTTTTCTCGTTTAATGTTTCTCGAATTTTATGCTTTAAAATAAAATCCGAAGAAACCATAAAACAAAATATTTAAAGAAAAAAAAATGTATTTAACAAAAACGGTCGTTGTAAGCCACGACATAACAAAAAGTTTCAAGTGCAATTTTGAGCGCTTAGTTTTATTTTCCAGATTTTGTTTCAACTTCCTGCAAAGGGAATGGAAAATTAAAAAAAATCGGGAAGTTATTGGTTTTTACCCCGTTTTTCAAAAATCGAGTTTTCAACGGATGATGACGTTCTGAGCTCCTAGAATGCTTCTTCAAATGTTTTCGCGATGATGTCTATCTGTCGCGCGCGCGCGCGCGCGCGTGTGTGTGTGTGTGTGTGTTGTCGTATGTAAACCTCTCATAACTTTTGAATGGCTTGATCGATTTCATCGCGCTTGGTGCCATTCAAAGGGGCTTGACCAAACTTAGATTTTATATACAATTTAGATCGTTTCGACTAGGTAGATTTTAAGAAGTCTAAAAAAAACTACCAAAAAAAATTTTTTCAAATATGGTTTTTCTAGAATAACTTTTAAACCACTCCACCGATGAATTCAAAAGTTATTGCGGTTTGAACATTTAACCAATAGTGTTTTATTTTATTTATATCAGAATTTTGAGTTCGGAGAGCTCAAAATGACACAAACGTTTTTTTTTGAGCTCCAAGAGCTAAGTTCAATTATGAGTATAGAGTTAGCGGAAAGTTGCAGAGATGGCCTTAAGGCAGTACTACTGTTACCACAAGAGTCAAATCCCAAAGCCTAACCTTATTTGATTAACGTAGTAGATTTCCCTATACTCAATCACGTTGAAGAAAGAGAGACAGAGATAAATTTTGAATGTTTTTTATCAATAAATATTCTCATATGCTCGGAAACCATACTGATTGTTATAAAATATGTTCTAGATGTTATTTTCTCTGGTTGTCTTAATTTTTATTAGAATCTGAACGTCCAGTTTTGTGAAATAAAATAATGTCTGTGGTTTTCCATAAGGATCAATGGTAAAGGCAAAAATATGTAAATATTAATATCTTTTTTTCAGGACTCGCCAGGCTTCCAAAAATTTTACTGCTTAATTATGATATTATAAAGTACCAATTTGCCAAATTTCATTAAATTCTGAACGTCAATTCTAAAACCGGTAGTACTACCTTAAGGGTCAATCTGTTTTCTAATTTGTGTCACGTTCGACAGTCGCAATGGTTAGTAGATTGATGGGAATAATGAAATGATAAAATTCACTATTTTTAGGATTTCAACAATTAAGGAAGTCAGGCCGATAAGGTTTTTATGACACGTCATGTAATTGTATGTTTTTAATTGAGAAGTTGTTTTGTTTTTTGTAAACTTGAGCCGCTTACGTTTGCAAAAACAAGTTGATTTTGTTTATCGAACTGCGTGACTGTAGATCCAAGATCGTGTAGATGAAAATGAAAGATGGCGGTGAGGGTGATCCACCCCTCGTGAAGAGTGTTTTTATTTGTTGACAGTTGGGTTTATTTATCGTACACTAGTTATGCTTAATTGTTTGGATTTGTTTGATGAGATTAGAAATACAATTTGATTAGTACAGATAACTTAATGTTAATACAATTATGATATGTTTATGTATGTGTCTTACCTAACCTCCAGATGATATTGCTCACTGAAGGTGCATAAACTATATTTCCGCATTAAAGTGTCTATTTTACTTAAATCTACCTTAACCTTCCACACTGTTACTTCGGGTATGACTACTAGGTCACCAAGCAGATGTGAACTTTTATTCGATACCCCGTTCGCAAATGCAGACTTTTGTGTCTTGATTAAACTCTCAATAATAATCGCCAAGCGGATACGAAATTATTTCAGTGTTGTCAGGGGATCCAAGGCAACTTTTTACGGCTGAGTTGGAGTTGAATCACGAGGCAGCAGGTGGAACCGCACTTGGAAACTAACTGACTTTGCATCAATTTGTGGCTCTTTATATACTAATTTCTAGGCTAGAGATAGAAGTATGCTTTTGTTAAAACTGAAAATAGTCAAATAATTACAAGGTCGGTGTTAAGTTAAATAGAGCTCTAACATACGTAATTGCTTTGATTCCTGAAATTAATCGTAGAGCTACGACATCATAGACCTTGAATATTCTTATTTTCCCGAGCAGAGATTTTACTCTTATTACCGAACCGTTGCGTGATATTACTAACTAGGCCCTTACCTTCTTATCTATGGCTGCTTCTCGCTTCCACTCGTAGTGTCAGCGTAACTTATTACTATACTTAAAATATAAAATAGACATAAATCTATAAAACAATAATAAATCTATCATGCATATAATATTATGTTTTTATAAGAGCTATCAATGAAAGAAAATCGATTATATACGACCAGAATTACTATTTATCGGGATGTTACATTTTTTTATTTTTATTTTTTTTTTATAGATGTCGAATACATTTACATATGCTAGGATTAGATGCTTGGCCTGGGTATATTGGACTCAGATGTCGATACCGACTAAACATCCTTCTCTTTCCTTTCCTCATAGATGTTGTGAGGAAGACCGGATCGGAGCCGCGTTAGCATTGCTTCAATCCAGTCTATGTTGCGTCTCACGACACCTACTCCTTGTTACTGGTCCCTTCTGCGGTTTTTTCTTCTAGACTGCGCTGCGCGTAGGCTGCTGACCTGTCATCTTCGTTTTTAAGCATGCAAGTTATCAAGTTCTCCAAGGAGACCGTGGTGCCAATACTTTCTTCGGAGCTGCTTCTGTAGTCCTTTCACCGTAAACATTCGAAGAAAATGGGTTCGGCGTCGTCGATTTGGCTCGGGCAGTATTTGCAGGTCGGCGTGCGGTGCAGCCTCATCTTGAAGAGATAGTCGTTAAACTGTCCGAGCCCCGTCAATAGCTGGTTGAGAAAGAAGGCCATGTCCTCGTGCTTCCGAGAAAGCCAGATGCTAATGTTCGGGATTAGTCGCGCCGTCAATCTGCCTGTCTCTCCCGATGTCCATCTGTCCTGCCACTTTTGTTGCCTTTCCGCCTTTATCCTCGCTCTTGCGTCCTTCATGTTTTCGTCACTATTTTTAGCGTCATAGAGTTTTGCTCTCTCAAACGCTAGTAAGTCGATGGACGCGGCTCCCGCAATGACCAATACAGCCGCTTCAGAAATCGTGTGGTAAGCACAGGCAACCCTGAGAACATCTGGCCGTTGTACTACTGCCATTTTTTGCCGGTAGGTCTTTTGTTGTAGAATAATTAGGAGTATGTCTGGGTATTCCAGGGCTACAGTCTTGATCACCGATGCCGGGATGCTATCAGGGCAAGATGACTTTCCTGTCTTGAGTGACAGCCGCGTCTTGTAGTTCCTTGATTTTAAAGGGTGTTGCTTTACTGTTTTTAGCGAAGTGTTTCTTCTCCCGCGGTGGCTGCTTGGGGAAAAGCTCCGCTACAATTCTGTCCATAAAGGCAGGTGACTTCGGCGCTTCTAGTGAAGCTTTTCCAAATTGTTCGGGGACAATTTGGTAGGCTTTACCCCAGATTTCCTTGTCGAGATCGTTACAGATCTCTTTCCACAACCTCGCTTTACTTGCTTTGATGGCTTGGCTAAACGTCTTTTTGGTCTGCTTGTACTCGTTCAAATGAAAGTCTTGGTTCAGGGAGTGTTTCGCAGCACTAGTTCCGCGGGGACGTAGCTAATGGCATCTTTTGCGAAGTTCTGCTATGTCTGTTGTCCTCCAGTACTTCGGCCTGTAAAAACTATGATTTTTTAGCCGTGGTATAAACGCGTCACATGTGACAGCAATCTCCTTCATCGCATTAAGTACTGCCTTTTCCGTCTCGCTGCAGGCATCCGGAGTCAGATTATTTTGGAGGGTAGACCAGCTCCATGTAAGTGACGTGCGGAATTTTTCTGGATCAAGCTTCCTGGCGTTCTACTTCCATTGTTGAAGGACTCATTGTGGAGCCGAAACAGGTGCCAGATCAACGAAGAATGTCACATACTGGTGATCACTATCACTGCATTGATCGGATACAGTCCAGTCTTTAATATGTTGGCTATCCTTGGAATTGCCAGCGAGATGTCGGGGATGGATTCTTTGTACCCCGGTCTTCTAAAGATTGTTGGCGTTCCAATGTTTAGCACGATGAGGTCAAGTTTTGCTGCGAAGTCTGCTACTTTATTTCCTCTGGTGTCAGAGGAGTCAGCGCCCCATTTAGCCGATTTGGCGTTGAAATCACCAGCTACGATGACTTCACCGTCGAGCTTGATGATGGTGTCCTCTACGTTTGCCAACTTCTGGGGAAACAATCTAATCCCTTCGTTGAGTGAAAAGTAGACGCTCATCGAGTAGGTCGTGGGAGTCTTTTTTTCCACACGAAGCCTGCTCCGCTTCCGTTGTTGTTGACGGTGACCTTCGAGTTTACTATCCAGATCGCTGCTGTGCTGGACTTATCAGCGAACCATGTTTTACCTTCGATATTTAGATGTTCGCAGATAAAACAGATGTCGATTTTATCTTCAAAGACGCACTGGTGCAGCAGGTTTTGCGCCAAAGCACATCTATTCAGGTTGCCTGGTAGTATGTGCATTATTTTTGCCCTCTCGTGGTTTCGGTAAGTGCTATGCGGAATGCCTTGCAAGTTCCTGTGCTAAAAATATGGCATACACCGTCTTGGGCATCTTTGTCTGGAGTACAAACGAAACGTCTTGGCTTCTCCGTACAGATTCGAGACTTGTAGTTCTCTCCACCACATTTGTATCAGCACCTGCTTCTGCCTGGTCCCGCACACTGACGTTTTTGGTGTTCAAAACCTAAACAGTTAAAGCAGCCGGTTACATTTGTAACTGAGCGTATACGGCAGTTAACCCAAGCGATCTTTATACGGGCCTTAATCGCGCTGGCCTCGTCTATCTCGCAGAAGGCTGCCCGATTGCCTCATGGTGTGGATTTTGTCAGATTTACCCGTTTGATCTCCAATCTCGACCGGGTTCACCTTGGCTTTAATTTCCTTCAGAAGATCTGCATAAGTTTGGCCTTCTACTGTTTGGACAAGCACAGCCTTAGTTCTTGTCTACTTCCTTCTCAGTTTCTTGGAGTCACCCTTACTTGGCTGGTTTTAGATTTCAGTAGATTGAGCCGCTGGCTCCTGTTGTGTTTCCTTCTTCTTCTTTTGCTGAGTAGCTTTAGTCCAGGTATCGTCCCAGGCTGTCTTTTTTTGTGCTAACTTGTCAATTGCTGAAGAAGGACTGTGTATGACCACAGCTACTTCTTCCTGTTGTCTTTTTCTTGCTTTGGTGGTTTGGTTGGAGTAAACAGAAGTGGCCGAGGGTTTGTGGTCGTCTACGGAGATGTTTGGGTGGTTATCGCCGAAATCATTGGTGATTTGTTGGCCAGTCTATATGCCGTAGCAATGGACGTAACCAATTTTCTGATTTCATAATGGAAATTTTTTTGTCCTTCATAAAATCAGCTAACTTTTCGATCTCGATCACGAGTCGTGTTAGTTACACTATTCATAACTCAAGAATGGCTGAAGCTATCGAGATGGGACTGCTACCATTCGACGTAGAATTTTTCGTAGATGGTCATAGGCTCGTAATTTGTGGATTTTATTGATCTTTTCTTATTTTTCTTATGATTGAGTTTTATATACACTTTTTCCCCCTAATAAAAACAAAAGACTCAATTTTCATTCATTTGTCTTCAATACTCCTTTCTTTTGTTTTTATTGAATAACCTTTATAATATTTGATTGATTCAACATCATTTAAAAAAAGTTCATTAAAGAAACTAATTATGTCTGCTGAACTAAGTGTTAAAAAATTTTTATTTATATGCTGATCATGTGTTTGGTGATGATAATTGGTTCCATAAAATTAATTAGTTAGATTTCTATGAAATATACTAAAACTGTTGTTGTTTATAAACCAGAACTTTTTGAAACATGAAATTTAGGCTATGTCTATGGAGTTTCAATAACGTTCACTAAAAAATTTCTTTGCAACAAACGTCTGTTTAGCAGCGGGGAATACGACATTGGAAGGTTTCTGAAACTTAACATTACATGTATAGTAATTCATTCGACGGACTAAGAATTTACACACAAGTTATTATTGCTAATTTCATAATTTAGAAATTCTTCTTATTGTGGACCCGGGTCGCCAGAATGTAACAGATTAAAATGAATGCATTTTCCAAACATTGAATATGTAAAAAATAAATTTGGCTACTTATTAAAGTAGAATTCGTAAAAAAGAAAGTTTAATTTATTTTCTACAAAAATTTTTTGTTACTAAAAAATTTCGATAACAGAAAAATTTTTCGGACTTGAAGCTAGACAGATTTCAACTTCACTTATGAGACTTGCAACGACTTTATTTAAAACTTTTAATGCTGATTTGGAATCTGTGCAAATCCAAACAATACTCAATTAAACTTCAAGTCTAGATCTGAAAATGCAATTATATAAAGCGCTTAGCGAAGCTTTATATATATATATATATATATATATATATATATATATATATATCTAATATATATATATATATATATATATATATATATATATCTAATATATAAAATTCTCGTGTCACAGTTTTCGTTGCCATACTCCTCCGAAACGGCTTGACCGATTCTTATGAAATTTTGTGAGCATATTGAGTAGGTCTGAGAATCGGCCAACATCTATTTTTCATCCCCCTAAATGTTAAGGGTAGTCCACCCCTAAATTTTTTTTTTATTTTTTAGACAAAATTTTTTATTTTTATTTTTTTATGATACAGCATACAAATATACATACAATCCTAAATTTTCATCCCTCTACGATCAACCCTTATTTTTTATTTGTTAATTAAAAAATTTAATTTTTTTTGCAAGAATTTTTTTTCATTTTTTCATGACTTAGAATAAAAAATTTCATATTACTCTGAATTTTTCACCCCTCTACGATCAACCCCTATTTTTTATTTGTTGATTGTAAACTTTAATTTTTTGGCAAGAATTTTTTTTTATTTTGTCATGACTTAGAATAAATAATTTTATATTACTCTTAATTTTTCACCCCTCTACAATCGACCCCTATTTTTTATTTGTTTATTATGAACTTTAATTTTTCTGGCAAGTATTATATTTTTATTTTGTCATGACTTAGAATAAAAAAAATTCATATTACTCTCAATTTTCACCCTTCTACAATCAACCCCTATTTTTTAATAGAATTTTACATTTTCTAACCCCGGTCAATAGCTGATCAATAGGGTTTCGGTTTGCCAATTCCGCTTGGGAGGATCATAATAGCAAGTTTCGTCGAGTGCAATTTTTCAAATACATTTTAAAAGTAAACATTAAAACAAAATTATAAATTTGTTCAAAAGTTATTTAGGAAAAAAAGTAAAATTTTCAAATATATAATTAATTTAATCAAACTTATCATAAATATTGAAGGTACAGTATTACTGTGTCTTTGTTATGATTCAACATTAATGATACAGTAATACTGTATCTTTGTTATGATTCAACATTTATAATATTTAATACATTTATAATCCACAATTTTTACAAAAAACATTGTATACTCTATTACACAAAAAGATTAATATTGTTGACTAATAGTTTCAGAATTCGTTGTATATACAATTTTAAAAAAAGTTACAATAAATTAAAAAAAGACCATTCGGCAGCCAAAATGGGAGTAGATTACTTAAATAACAAAGATAAATTTTTTGCAATGTAATATTGATCATAATATATAACTTCTGTTACAATAAAACAATGACATCAAAACAAATGCAAAAGTATAATTTCATTAGATCTGTCTGAGAGTGTAGGAAATTTTTGGTCTAGACTGAAAGTGAGGTATGGAAATTAAAGTTTATGTAATGAGCTTTGAGGTGCAATTTTTCTCTTTTGCCGAGAAATTTAGAAAATATTGAAACAAGAACTTATGTTTTATATTTTAGTTACCATAAGGCTCTAATGACAACCATATCATTACAAATACCATCAGATGATGTACATATTAAAGAAATAAATTAAAAGAATATGTGACATAAATAGTGTAAATTTTTCTCATTTAATCCTTTCAATACTATATATCAGTTAAATTCTTTCAATACTATGTATGCATAAATCCTTTATGTACCTGTCTTTGATATCTATTAACTGTTAATTAATGAATTATAAATTGTGTTGGCCAAAGAAGTTTCACTTCTAACATGTGTACTCTGTACACACGCTCTTTTTTTTTTTTACATAACTTCAAGATTTCTTTTTGGATCCTTTTCGATGAAATAAAACAAGTATTAGAGCCCACAAGACCCCATCAATCGCTGCCAAGAACGTGAAAATCGGTTGATTGGTTCGTGAGTTATCGTTGTCGATGAGATTAGGAAAAAGTGCATTTTTCAAATTTTTCTTAGATTATCGGTTTAATCAGTTTGTGTTTAAAAGTATATTGTAGAATTTAAAAAACTAGGTGAAATGCTATTAACTCCGTGAAAATCGGTCCATTCATTCAGAAGTTATTGCAGTTTGAAAATTAAAAAAGTACCGATTTATTAAACTTCTATCAGACTTCTATTAGAACAGCTAAATCTTCAAGCTCGGAGGGCTCGAAGTAACATATAAATTATATTTTCAAGTTCGAAAAGCTCAAAAACGTCATAAGTTCAATTTTAAGCGCTTAGATATGAAATTAGCAGGAAATTGCAGTGATGGCCTTTAGGGTCAACCGTTTTCCAGATTTTTTTTTTCACTCCATTGACGAAGTATTGTTCTGAAACAGAAAAAAAAATTCTCACCAAAGAATAGTTCTTAATTTCAATTTTCAGTACTCGCTAAATGAATTTAAAGTTTTCCCATATAATTAACCCGTAAAAATTATTTTTTTTTGCTTAAATTATCTGTAGCATAGCAACATTTTATGATGTTCATTTGACCAAGGGCGGAAGTTGTAGAGGGAAACTTCCTCTTTAAAAACTCTGACAGCCATTTCCAATTTAGGACCGATCTCGCCAGTAAAAAATTGCATATTCGATTTTTGCTCAAAAGTCGTAGATTTTTGATTTTCTCTCCTAAACTATTGATCTGACACCAAAATTGCAGAGGAACTTTTTTGTAAAGAATTCAATTTTCTACAAGACAGATTAATAGCTAAACTCTTTTAATGAATTTCCTTTGAGTTAAATTTGATTAATTACAAGAAAACGATCAAAGACAATATTTTATCGTAATTTTTATTCTTTTTAATAAAACAACGGTTGAAAAAAAAATCTGGAAAACAGTTAATCCTAAAGATTATCTCCGCAACTTTCCGCTAATTCCATATCTAAGCGCTTAAAATTGCGCTTTTATGACGTTTTTGAGCTCTTTGAACTGAAAAATATAATTTTTGTGTTATTCTAAGCTCTCCGAGCTGAAAAAATAGCTTTTCTGTGATATCGAGCTCTCCGAGCTCAAAAGTCTGATAGAAGTTGGATAAAACACTATTTTTGAAATTTTCACTGCAATAATTTTTGAATGATTGAACCGATTTTTAAGCGGTTGGCAGAATTATACGCAGTTTTTCAAGCCTTATTAAAAATTTTTAAGTTTGGATTGATCGAACTAAAAATTTTAGGGTACTTCCGATAAAACGCTTTTTTCGGATTTCTTTCGTTTACAATATTTCTTGAACGAATTAACCGATTTCGACCGAATTAGCGGCAATCGACGTGGTTTTTTCAAAATTAAGAGCTAATTAGTTTTTGGAGATGATCGATCAAGCCGTTAAAAAGTTATTTCAAAAGAACCACTTAAAAAAAAATTAGGAAAACGGTTGACCCTGACGGCCATCCCTGCAACTTCCCGTTACTTTCGTAATTAAGCGCTCGATATTGCACTTATTATGTTTTTGAGCTCTTCGAGCTCAAAAATCTAATTTTCGTGTAGTTTTGAGCTCTTTGAGCTCAAAAGTTTGATAGGAGTTTATTAAATCAATATTTTTGGAATTTTCAAATCGTGATAACTTTTGAATGGATCAACCGATTTCCACGCGGTTGGCGGCATTCGACGCAGTTTCATCATGCTCATAAGTTATTTTCAGGTTTTAATTGATCGAACCGAAAATTTAAGAGTAACCCCGAATAAACACTTTTTTCGGTTTTCTTTCGTTTACGATAACTCACGAACGAATCAACCGATTTTGACCGGACTGGCGGCTATCGACGTGGTTTTTTGATGTTAAGAGCTGATTAGTTTTTGGAATTTATCGGTAAAGCCGTTTAAAAGTTATTCCAAAAAAACAACGTTTCAAAAAATTTTTTTTTGTAGTTTTTTTACAATTTCTCAAAATCTAAGGGTTCGAATCGGTTCAAATTTTTACGAAATCTAAGTTTGGTCAAGCCCTTTCGAATGGCACTAACCGCGATGAAATCGGCCAAGCCGTTCAAAAGTTATAAAAGGGTTACACACACACACACACACACACACACACACACGGGGAAGCTTGCTAGGACCTCAAAACGTCGAGATCTGATACGAACTTGATTTTCAATAAACGGGGTAAAACAATGACTTTCCGATTATTGAAAATTTTCAATCTTTTTAGCGGAAGTTAAAAAAATAAAATTTTTAAATATACAATTAATCAAATTATACTTTTCATATACACTAGTCACAAAAATTAAGGGATATAAAAAAAATTCCAAATTTTTGGGTGATTTTCAACAAGCTGTAACTCCGAGAAAAATGGTCGTACAGAAAAACTAAAAAAAGCAAATTGTTGCTCCAAGTGTCTAAATTTTAGATATGACCATGAAAAATTTTTGTCATGTCCAGGTCTAGAGAAATCCTAAGAAAACTACCGAAAAAAAATTTTTCCAAATTTTTTCCCGTCTAAAAAAAGGTCCACGGGCTTAAAAAAAATTTTTTTATTGTTTCGTTTAAATGCTCTTTTAGAGAATTTAATATTCTTTAATTTGGCGTATTCAAAAAGCCTGTACGACGATTTGCCGCGGAGTGATCGTCAATCAAAGCAAAAAAGTTCTTTTTGACTTTGATATTCAATAACTCCGGAAATAATGATCATACAGGGAATTAAAGGAGGGTTTTGAAAACTGCACAATATTCTCTATAAGAAAATGTAAACATCTTTTGGAAAAAAATTTTTTTTTGAATTGAAAACTCGGACTGAAAAAAAGACAAAAATTCGCATAATTAAGGATATTTGGATAACTTGTTATAACTTTGGATAAAATGGATAAACGAAGGATATCGTCAGTAATTTTTTAACCTCAAAGTGTCCCCTAAAATCCCTCAAAAATTCAAAGCGCTGCGATTTTTTTTTCATTGTGCCCCGAAGCTTCTAATTCTTTGTTTTTGCAAAAATCACCATTATAAGCAATTTCGTGATTTTTATTGATTTTTTCAATGAAAAAATTTTTTTTCTCTCTAAAATCTTTTTTTTTTTCGATTAAGTAGATTGAGTTTTTGAAAAGTTTGAAAAAAAAAAAAAAAAAAAAAATTTTATTTTTTTTCGAAAATTTTTTTTTTTTAATTTGTTTTTTTAACGTCTTCAGGATGCTCCACTATTGTCAAAAAAAATTGATTCAATTTTTTCTGACCGCTACTACTGCCTTAGTTTCAAATCTCATTTTAAAAATTCAATAAAAACAAATTTTTCATGGTCATGTCTGAAATCTAGACACTTGGAGCTACAATTTTCTTTTTTTATTTTTTCTGTACGACCATTTTCCTCGGAGTTACAGCTTGTTGAAAATCACCCAAAAATTTGAAATTTTTTTTATATCCCTTAATTTTTGTGACTAGTGTATAAAAGTTACAGTATTCCTGTATCTTTGTTATGATCCAATATTAGGAGTACAGTCATACTGTATCTTTATTATGGTCTAACATTTGTAATAATTAATACATTTGTAATCCACATTTTTAAAGTTGAAATTAAATAATGCTGTGAAGTGGGAAAGAAGAGGAGTTACGATAATTAATACGTGATGCGTTCTAAAATTTACGTAACAGGATAATAGGATATTTGTATGATTTCTGTAGCTCGTAACTTTTGGTATTTTTAAAATTTGTTACGTTGAAAACGCAACTAAAATTTAATTATTTTTATCCTAGCCGTGAGGCTAATAGATAAGGATCTGAAGCTTACAGGAAAAATTTTTGTGAAATAAATAATAATAAAATATGAATTAAATTTGATAAATATATTTTAAAATTCTAATACAAAATTTCAATTTGGAATAAAAAAGCAATACACAAAAAACGAAAATTATAATTGTAGACTTACTCAATATCGATGACACCGTTTCTTGCCGGTTTCAGTAATTTTAAGAAAGGAATTAAATCGAATCTATTTTAATCAACTTGTACGAAATGAACAATTTAAATTGTATAACGAACTCACGAAACTTGGGACTTACTCTAAAACTTGACTTCGTGTTAAGGTGGTAAAAACTAAAACTGGACTGACTTGAAAAACTTGGAAAACTGAAATCGACAAGACCTTGGGGGCGGTGACATTTTCCTAAATTGTATGTTCCGGGGAAACTCTAAGCCAATTACAATAACACTAAGTGGTCCGAGTTTCCCTTCCTCAAGGAGCCCATCGCTTCGGGTAGCGCACTACTCCCTCTACGTTGTCTCAAGGGCCTGTTGACCCCCTTCTCTTAAATTCTATATTTAACAATTAGAAAAGGAATTATTATTAAATTTTTACCTTTTTCACTAATTTAAATTATTAATTAAAATATAATTTTCGATGATCATATCTTATTATTCTATTCACGAGGTATTATTAAATTAGTTAGATAAAAATTAATTTGTGCATAGATTACAAATTATCATTAGTTTCTTAGATCTAAATTTTTCTTTTTATTAAATTTGTTATTTTATTCGAAAATAAAAGAAAACATTTATTTATTTTTTTTGTTTAAACTTAAATTATAGTTATTAAATTTTGTTCTTAAATTATCAACATTTATTTTTTTTTCTGTTGATACTAGAATTATCACAACATTCCTTTTTATTTTTTTCTTCTATCATTATTTACTTTTAGTTTATTTAAACTATTGTTTATATATACATTTATCTTGTTATCGAAAACTTCTATTTCGGATCTCGACAAAGTTAAAAATTCCATTAGGGTATTTGTTCAGGCTCAAATCCCTTAGTGTGGTCAGGCCCAACTAAAAACTAAATTTTTAAAATAAGTTTCTTTTGAAAATACTATTGATAAATTTGAAGATAACAAAAATTTAAGATAACAAAATAAATGTATGTAAATACAAAATTACAAAATTATTACTAAAATAATTAAAGCCTATTCAATATTAATTAAAAATGTCGAACATTGAGTCCGACATAACAAATTTATATAATTTTTTAGAATTATGGAAAGAAATATTTCGTTTCCGTATGTAAATATTTAAATAATTAAATAAATAAAAGTGCTTTTAAATAACGTAAGAATTATGTGACGTCAAACGTGATGTGATTAGTGTGACGTAAATGTGCTTCCTCTGGTGCGTTTGTTCAAATCTATAATGAATAATCTATAATATTTTACAGCGCTGAAAAAATCTAAAGTAAATTTGAACAACTTTCAATTTTGTTACATAATATTATTAAGGCCAGACTTAACTGTAAATAATTAAAAGTGAAATCAATTTTTGTGTATTTTTTTTTCTAATCTAACGTGAATACTAGTGTGGAGGTAATGAACACGTCAATTTTATTGTACTAGGACTGCTGAGCACTATCAGTTTGACAGTGCAGTTCGTAATTATTAATTACTAAATGAAAATGCCCAGACGAAAAGTGGACGCTGGTTTTAGTAAAACACGATCAGATAATTTACCACGAGTCGATGCATTTATGGTTGCAATTTTTATCGCTACAAATTCTGATTTTGTATCAGCAGAAATCAAAGGAACAAAAGCTAACCTGTTGGTATATTTTGATGAGCTATTTAAATTGATATTAGTTAGAAATAAATTGACATTATTTTATCGAAAAAAAAAAAAAAATAAATAAATAACAATTTAACAAGTATCTTATGAGTTACTATCGTATATTATACTCGTTGGGAAGGAAAATGAGAAAAGCCTCAGATTACATGTAATTGTTGGCCTAGGCGAAGCCGAGGTCGACAAATATGTGATCTGAGGTTTTCTCTTCTACTTTCCAAGGGCTGTATACGATTTTTTTCCTCGACGGAGGTGAAAAGCAGCATCTTCTTTTAGCGTAGCGGGAGGAAAATTAAGGCTTTCTTTTCGCAGGGGAGAAAAATACATTATTATATTTATCTCACTATTTTGGATTAATTTATTTAAATTATAGATCTGAGTGAAAGGCATATGGAGATGCAGCCATAGAATTCGTACAATTTGAACTGAATGGACCTGAGTGTATTCTTAAGTGTCTCATTTGTCCTGAGCACAGAGTATGTAATAAATCTTATACTGTGACTCGAATCCTAAATATTGTTGATGAAGAAATTCTATCGATTAAGTTTCATGATTGTGCTGCTTCCTTAGGTAAAGAAAATACTTTAGCAATACTTTAGCGACAGTAATAATTATTACTGTTATTGTTTCTTTTATTAGTTTCTACATAAACATCCATGGTACATACGTTACATGATATGCTAAATCAAAGTTTTTCACAATATAAAAACCAAGAATAACTTTTTTTCATATCGTTTTTAGGTGGATGTAAACACTCTAGTTTTCTTGATATGGTTACACAGAAGATCTGGAGAACCGTCACTAACAGATGTCGAATGTTATTGGCACAAATCTGTTTTATCTCAAGTTGGGTCATCTATCAAATTTATTGGGGTGAAAGATTTTGCTTCTGATACATATATTACTCTGTAGCAAAACCTTTCAATACGTTGCAAGAATTTGTAAATAAAACTAAACACAAAACGGTACGGAGCCAAATTTTGAAATATTTTTGCTTTGAAAATAGTGAAAAAAGTCTTTCGATACACAATTTGCTAGTGGATTTTATTAATAAATTATTAGAACTGTAGTCGAGTTGCTGGTTGGTGGTCAAAAACTACGTAATACAAAAGCTATGGAACGACGTAGGGCGTTAGAAGTTATAGTTTTGCAACGAGTTGAACAGAAGTTGATGAGAAAATGCAAAAAATGTGGTTTAGTCCTATGCAATCAGTACCTACACTTCACCAGATGCGATAGATGATGAATTCGTTGTGGAAATTAAGTGCCTGATGTCTTAAAAGAGTGCTCTTACATATATTGACACTACAAATTATAATAAGATCTCTATGAAATATATTACTCAAATGAAGATTCAAATGCTTTTCTCAGGAAAAAAAGGTATTGTTTATCGTAGCTGACTCGAAATTTGAAAAAAACACGGGAATTTAAATCGATTATTGTTGATTATGATTCACAATTTGTTGGAAAATTATTTCAAGATTTAAGTAGATTTTGGAAAAAATTTATTTTTCAATGTTTATATAATTTTTTACTATAAATAAAGATACCAAATTGTAAAACTACATAGATTTTATTTATTCACAAATTTCAAATTTTTGTATTCTTATCGATCTTTCAATGTGAATACGGAGACTTGCGATTCGTTTTGTATTAATAACTTCATCATGACTTGGTTTACTCTGAGAACTTACTGTCAGTGGTCTAATTAACATACAGCTTTTTTCAACTACCAAATTTTCTATGTGTTTAAAGCCTCTATCAGGTAATACCGCAGCACCTGGTTTCAAACAATTCAAATATCCCAACTGAGAAACGATTTCAGCATCCGATGTTTTACCACCGAATTTAGGTGAAATAAAATTAACAATGGTAACATACCATACGATCCGAGGCCATTATATCTGCGACACTAAACCTGTGACATTATATCCGCGCGACATAAAATCCTTGGCGTTATATCCATGCCATAATATTTTTGTGTCATTATTCCCGCGATGTTATATCCATGACGTTATGACGTCGATTTTAATGTTGACGATGAATTTGATGATGTTCTTAAAGGGAGTCTAGGGGCGGAGCCTCGCCAGAGATTGGAGGGTGAAGCCCCCCAGTTGAAAAGTTGAAAGGCAGGGTGAGGACAGGAAAAAAATCAGACGGAGTCTAGGGGCGAAGCCCCGGTGGGGGTTGGAACGTGAAGCCTTTCAGCTTAAAAATTAATGATGTGATATCTGAATGTAATGTGGCATATTTGTACATGGGTATGTTGCAATTGATTTTTAATAGATGTATTTGGATTTATAGTTGCCGTTTTAAAGATAATCGCTTTAACTTTGTTTTGGATTATTAATACTATGTTGACAATGTGCTCAGGTATTCATTGCTCAGATCTTATGGTAGGTAACATACCATACGATCTGAGGCCATTATATCTGCGACACTATATCGGCGACATTATACCTACGCGTTATAAAATCGCGCGATATATATTAAATGTGGGTGAATGCTAACAGTTGAGAATATAATAACGAAGATATTGTAGCTTGAGGATGTTATGTCGCGGATATAGTGTCTCGGATATAATGACGCGCACAAATCCTTAATAATGGATCCGAATTTTAGAATTACGGTGAAAATATTAGACGTATAGAAAATAAGTTGAATGTTGAGTTGAAAATAAATTATAATTTATTATTTAATCAATTGTTGAAAAAAAAATCTCTCGATTCGAAAAAAAACAATGTTTATTATTATATTTATCATAAGCCAAAAGTATTATGGTTTTTCATTTAAAACTATGAAAAAAATTCCAACTCTTGTTGGAGGTCAAAAACTCTCTTGAAAAGTATTAAAATAATGGATCTCTATTGATTGTATGTAATCTCATTAACTTTTGATGATTTTACTTATAAATAAACAAAATTACAATAATTTAATATTTTTTTCAAATTTTTCATCCCGAATATTTACTAAAAATTTCTCATTTGCCTATATTTTTATCTACCTTAAGAATTTCTAATAAAATAAAAAAAATACAATATAGTCAGCACTTACTTATCATTGAATAGTCAGAAATTTCAGACATACCAACATTAAACGCTCGTTTCACTTGCAGACCACTGTGCATCCACCACCGAGTTACGGTTTTTTGACAATTTATATGTTTTCGAATAACTGTCAAATGACAGACGATCGATTGATGATCTACGATTTATGCTTCGGTAAAAAATCGGGGAAACCAAGTAAAGATTGGATTTTTCCAAGAGTGAAGTATAATAACTATACAGAATAAAAATCATAAAGTAACAGAGAAAAATTTTCACAACGATACTTGTCAGTCACTGTCAAACGACGGTCGTTCGTTTGTCAAGTGATGATCATTTATCGACACTGAATTCACGGTGCATTATCGGTTGTTTCACGATCATTTTATCGTGACCACGAATCTGCCAGGGAAAACAACGTTTGCCGTGTCAGCTAGTTGTAATATAAATTACAATTTTTAATTTTTCGCTCAGAAAATCAATGATTTTCGAAAAATGAGGAAGTCATTGATTTGACCCCATTTAGCCAAAAATAAGGTTTAAACAGATCTTGACGTTTTGAAGCCGTAAGAAGCTTTCCTGACTATTTTCACAATGATGTCAGTACGTCTATAAATGTGTGTGTGTGTGTTTTTTTTTTTGAGAAGCGAAAAAAATCTTCCAAAGACACCGCTATCATTGAAAGATGATGGTCGGTAGTGTAGGATCCTTAAGCACTAAAAAAAAACTCCTCTCTTCTTCTTCGTAGATAGTACGGAGATGATTGGATCGGAACCGCGTTAATATTACTTCAATCCAGTCCATGTTGCGTCTCAGGACGCTTACTCCTGGTTACTGGTCTCTTTCTGCAGGTTTTTCTTTAGAAGGCGCTTTTAGAAGGATCAGTTATCTTCTTTTCTGAGCATGCAGGTTATCAAGCTCTCAGGGTAGATTGTGATGCCTATAATTTCTCCGGTGCTGCTTCTGAAGTCCTTCCACCGTACACATTCGAAAGAAGTGTGTTCGGCGTCTTCAATTTCGTCCGGGCAGAATTTGCACGTCGGCGTGCTGTGCAGCCCCATCTTATAGAGGTAGGCGTCAAACTGTCCGTGTCCTGTCAATAGCTGTGTGAGGAAAAAGTCCGTGTCCCCGTGCTTCCGAGAAAGCCAGATGCTGATGTTCGGGATCAGTAGCGCCGTCCATCTGCCTGTCTCTCCCGATGTCCATCTGTCCTGCCACTTTTGCTGCATTTCCGCCTTCATCCTCGCTCTTGCGCCCTTAATGTTTTCGTCACTATTTTTAGCATCATAGAGTTTTGCTCTCTCAAAAGCTAGTAAGTCGATGGGTGCGGCTCTCGCGATGACCAATACAGCCGCTTCCGAAACCGTGCGGTAAGCACAGGCAACCCTGAGAGCGCCTCGCCGTTGTACTGCTGCCATTTTTTACCGGTAGGTCTTCTGTTTTAATATGTCCGCCCATATCTCCGCTCCATAAAGCAGTACCGAATGGACTGCTTCCAAAAGGACTCTTCTTTTTTTGGCTTTTGGTCCCGTAGTGTTGGCCATAATTCTTGCTAGGCTAGACACTGTCTTACTGGCTTTCTTGCATGTACTGTCTAGGTGTTCGCAGAAAGATAGTTTCTCGTCTATCATTACCTCTAGATAGCGTAGCGCCCTTGTTGACGTCAGTGTTGTTCCTCCCGTGTCTACTTCAGGTGGTGTTTGTCAAGCCAAGTCTCGACGGCGTCAATGGTTTCTTTAACAAGTAGTTCGGCCTCTTCTATGCTGTCTACTATTATCGTGGCCGCCACGTTGTCTGCGAAGCCCGTTAGTTCTACTTGCTTTGGCAACAGAATTTCTAGGAGCTCGTCATAGTCCGCGTTCCATAGATCGGGTCCCATTATTGAGCCTTGCGGTACGCAAGCTTTTATGGTGTATTCTTGTGGGCCTTTCGTAGTTTCCGCTATCAGCTTTCTTTCATTAAGGTAACTGTCAACTAATGCCAGATTCTCTGGCTCCGCATCAAATTTGTGCTCCAGTGTGTCTAAAATATCTTCCCAATTTGTGCTGTTAAAGGTGTTTTTAACGTTTAGTGTGAGGAGAAGACATACTTTACGAGCTTTGAGGCTACCAGACCATGCTTGCTTTGCTGTCTTTATGACTTTCTCGATCACTCCGACTGTAGAACGGCCTTTTCGGAAGCCATGTTGGTTGGTGGCGAAGCCTCCGACACGTTCGATGTCGTTACTGAGTCTTCCTTGTATGAGCTTCTCGAGCAGTTTTTCCGCAATGTTCAGCATGCAGAGTGGTCTAAACGACGAAGGTGTTACGGGGGTTCCCTTACCTTTGTCTAAGAGAACCAATCTCTGCCGCTTCCAGACCGCGGGAAACGTGCCAGTTGCTAAGCATACATTGTAAGTTTTCAGGAGTATGTTTGGGAATTCCAGGGCTACAGTCCTGATCACTGACATCAGGATGCCATCAGGGTTAGGAGCCTTTCCTGTCTTGAGAGATTTACCCTCGTCTTGTAGTTCCTCGACTGTAAAGGGTGTTGCTTCGCCGTTTTGAACGTGGTGTTTCTTCTCTGGCAGCGGGTGTTTGGGGAAAAGCTCCTCTACAATGCTGTTCATTGAGGCAGGTGACTTCGACGCTTCTGGTAAAGCCTTTCCAAGTCGTTTGGCGACAATTTGGTAGGCTTTACCCTAGATGTTCTTGTCGAGATCGTTACAGATCTCTTTCCACAACCTTGCTTTACTTGTTTTAATGGCTCGGTTCAGCGTCTTTTTGGCCTGTTTGTACTCGTTCAAACATAAGTCTTGGTTCACGGAGCGTTTCGCGGCTCTCGTTGCGCAGCGACGTAGCCGGTGGCATCTGCGAAGTTCTGCTATGTCTGTTGTCCACCAGTATGCCGGCCTGTGAAAACTCCTATTTTTCAGTCGCGGCATAGAGGCGTCACATGCAGTAGCAATTTCCTTCATCACTTTGAACACTGCCTTTTCCGTCTCACTACAGGTATCCGGAGTTGGGTTGTACCGTAGGGTAGACCAGCTCCGTGCAAGTGACTCTCGCAATGCCTCTGGATCAAGCCTTTTAGCGTTCTACTTTGTAACAAAATTTTACTATTTCATAAACGACTCGACGGTAGATACGTCGAGTAAAGTAGAAATTTTGTCCAGGTCGCCCAAAATAATATAAACAAAAATAGATAGGGAGCTTAGGAGATGCTCTTAATCTCTTAAGCAACACCGCAGCAGCCACACAGGCTGGGTTAGAGCACGTTTGGACGCCAGTTATTTTTTTCTCAAACAGGGAAAAATAACAAACCCTGTATTTCCAGAGCCGATCTGCAGGTATCCAGGGGAAAATAAATAATATAAGGTCGTTAGGAAAGAAAAGGAGAAGCAGTAATTTTGTATTTTACGAAAAATTAACAATATTATAAACAAATATTTATTCAAAACAAATTACTTAAAACTAAGTCCAGAACCGAATTCCTTAGTCGGATGGACGGTATAATAAAAATAATAATAATAATGTCACGTATAATTATTGATAATTGGTCTAGATTTTCAATAGACTATTTGGTTATTTCACTACGACGTTAATTGACAAATAGAAATTTTACCTAAATAATAATTTTGGACTGCAATAGAAATTTTATCTAACAATACTAAACTGAGATATACCCGAACTCCTCAGTCAGGTTATCTCGAAAAATACAATTATAAATTTTAAATTAATACTGGCCAATTCGAGGACCCTAATGCGTGGCTTTCGGGACAGGTATTTCACTACAAACCCACTACTAACGACGAGATCGACTCGACAATTAATAATTTTTAATAACAATTTATCTGAGCCAGGAGACAACGCGACGTGCGGATAATAATTTAGCTCGACTTGTGAGTACTCACTAAAAAGAAAAGGGACTAAAACGTTCATTCAAAAGTTAGAGCAGTTTAAAGATTTGAAAAATGGTGTGTTTATGAAATGTCTATCAGACTTTTGAGCTTGAAATGCTCAAAAATGTTATAAGTGCAATTTCAAGCGTTCAGGAATGGAATTGGCGGGAAGTTGCAGAGACGGCCTTCAGGGTCAACCGTTTTCCTAATTTTTTTTTGTGATTTTGCATACAATTATGGCGGATCAGATCACAAATAATTATTGGGAAATTAAAAAGCTTTTTGTTAAAAATTGACAGACGGTTCTGTAATATTACAATGCGTGTTAGGTTTATACATGAAGATTGTAAAACTACAATACGTCTTTGTAGATTTTCTGATAGGTGTTGGATGACATGAATTGTATTCAATTTCGCATTGCTATACACTGGTTTGTAATTTTGCTCATTATTTGTTTTGTAATGTAATTGTAATTTTTACAAAAATTTTTAACATTGTACTGAATACAAAATATACTTTTGAGCTCGAAGAACTCAAAAGTGTATAATAATTCTATTATTGAGCTTGGAGTGCTTCAAATAGCCGTGTAATTATATTTTTTAGCTCGAGGCGCTTAAAAACATTATGACATGAGAAATTTGAACTACTTTTCATTTAAAATTAGTTGAAAGTTGCAAGGATGGTCTGTAAAGGGTGAACTGCTTGATATATATTTTTTTTTACAGATTGATAACGATACTGCATGTTCACATCCGTTTGATTCCAAACCTAATGTATTTTGTATGGAAAATATTGATGTAAGCAACTTTCTAAATCAACATTCATTAGGAAATCATGAAGATTTTTGTCTTGCATATGTTTTTACGTACAGGTAAGCACAGTTTATTTTAGATGAACTCACTTTGAAACAACGCTGACGAAAATTTATTAACTAATTCAATCACTGATTTTAGAGATTTTACTGGTGGTACACTTGGACTTGCATGGGTAGCTTCTGCATCTGGGGCATCCGGAGGAATTTGTGAAAAATATAAAACATACACTGAAACTATCGAAGGAATGTATCAATCTACTAAAAGATCTTTGAATACAGGAATCATAACTTTTGTTAATTATAATAGTCGCGTTCCACCAAAAGTATCTCAATTAACATTGGCTCATGAAATCGGTCATAATTTTGGATCACCAGTAAGTAGTCATTATTTTGTTTAATGTTATTATTTTTAGATGTAGTAGAAAATATATTGTTTGTATCAAGATTTTTATTGATTTTGGTTAGGCCTAAAAGAGAATAATAATAAAAATAATTTACATGTATAATTAAATTTATGTTTACATGTCTACAACAAAAAACACATCTATCAAAGAATAAATGTCACATTAGAATCATATAATTAATTTTTCAAACACTTGTAGAGCAAAAAGAAACTAAAACCCTACTAAGAATAAGTACAGTAAAAGTTCGAATAACCTTGTAAAGTTGTATCCCGGGGAAAAAGGTTTAGATCTGACCAGATATAATTATATCTGGTCAGATCTATTTATATCTATTTATATCTGATCAGATATGGGATTGGAGACATAATCAGATCTAGTCATATCTGATCAGATCTACACAGATATAACTATATCTGAGTTGAAAAATACATCAGATGTTTCTCGAATTCTCCAATGAGAAGAATTTCCGTAATTCTTTTATAAAATTTAATTAGTAAGGAATTGGATCAGGATCTATTTACCTAAAATAAAAGACTCGGTGTTGGGGTGAATAATTATGAATAATTTATTCCCTAATGGGAGAAAACTCTAGCAATTGCGAGAGAAAAACTCCTCGAAGATTATACAGTCGTGTACAAATGTGTGTGTGTGTCTGTGTATGTGTGTGTGTGTGTGTGTGTGTGTGTGTGTGTGTGTGTGTGTGTGTGTGTGTGTGTGTGTGTGTGATAATTGTACTGGTGTACAATAAGGGGTGAGAATTGATCTCAGCCGCCGTTAGGTTATTGAGGTTAACCGTCAACCTTTGAGATGTATAGAAAGATCTAATATGTCATTATGATTGGAAGAGATTAAGTGTTTTTGTGATCGGAAGAGAATTGACTGTATGTTAAAGTGGTCTGAGATGACCAGTAATTTTAAGTAGTGGCTTGATCGCTGGTATCAAGTGTGTGTATTTGATTCGAGAGGATCTAATTGTATGATATTTTAATTGATCCTAGAGGATCTGATTTATTTTTTATGATCAAAATGAATTGAATCTGTTTAATATAGCAAACTGAATATAATTTTTCTTAACCGGCGCGAGAATTTACTATGCAATTCAAGTTATTCACTAAAAAATTCAACTAAAATTATCAAATATATAGAACTATCAATGTAATTTGTTTCTTGAGAATGCTAAATTAGTTTGATAAATAACCGATTAATTATAATAAGTTTAATAAGGTACGCTAAATGATATTAAAATACTGATTAATGTTGATGAAATTCAATTAAATCTTTGTAAACTATAATTAATTAAAATTAATTTTAATTATTATTAAATGTTAGAACTGAATTAAAAATTCTTAGCAATGATTTCAAATGATGATATTATACTGCGTCTAATTTATCACGCGATCAAGACAATGGCCGCAATGCCAAGCACTAACTACGACGTAATTTTTATTAGCGTTTTAAGTGTTTGACCAAGAATTCAAGTTGAATTTAAGATAAGTATGCAAAATCTCGAGTAAATGAATTTAATTAAGCACGAGAGATGATAATTAACTAATAATTAATTATTTTAGCAAAAAATAAAACACAATGTGATAATTTCTGTAGTAGAGAGATAGCAGGTATATTGCACTAGTCACAGGTTCCAGTACAACTAACTTGCACATGGCGTCTCTCGGGCCTCGTGCCCCAAGCCGGTCGGTTTTCTTCCCGCTAAGTCATGGTGCGCATGTGCAGCAGCCATTTGACGTCGCGTTCATAAGAGCGATAATAGAATTTGTCATGTAAATGACCCATGTTAAATATTTAAGTATAGTTTTTTAAGTTTGAGCATACTCATGAGAGTAATCTAGTCAATCTCTTTTGTACCGACAGCAAACATCAGACATGATCAGATTTAATCATATCTGATCAGATCTAAATATTTATTAGAATTTAATAAATTAAATAATTGTCTTCGAATAAATTAATTTGTTGATCGTTATTAAATCTTTCTATCAGCGTAGATTGATAATTAATAATTTGCAAATTTGATAAAAAACTTTGTTCATTGCGCATCGATCATGGACACGATTCACATTACTTGTAGTTATTATAAATTCTACTTACTTACTTTTGAAGTAAGGCTCGTAGGTAAACAGGGAATGAGTTACTCTTTCAAGCATTGGGTCCCAGGTTCAGTTCCCGCACGCGTCAATTTTTTTTTTTTTTTTTTTTTTATGGAAATAATTCTATACAATTATATAGGGACATTTTTCGTATATAATTATGTATGAGTATATATAATTATATATTATCTTTTTTACTTGGGCAATTTAAAAATCTGACTAGATCTGATTATATCTGGCTAGATCTCGTCAGATAGAGACAATTTAAAGATCTGGCCAGATCTAATTCGTTTTTCCCGAAATGATAGGAATTTTTTTCAAGACAATTAAAAAAATTAGAAAAATGGTAGACCCTGAAGGCCATCCGTGCAACTTCCTGCTAATTTTATATCAAGTGCTTAAAACTGCACTAATGATTTTTTTAAGCTCTCCGAGCTCAAAAATACCATTTATATGTTATTTTTAGCTCCCTGAGCATAGAGGAACAACTTTTCTATGCTTTTGAGCTCTTCGAGCTCAAAAGTCTGATAAAACACAATTTTTCAAATTTTCACACTGCAGTAACTTTTGAATAAATGAATTGATTCTTACGCGGTTGGCAGTTTCCGGCGCAATTTTTTAAGCTCTTCAAAGAATCTGTAAGTTTAGTTTGATCGAATCCAGAATTTCGGAGTCATTCTGGAAAAACACTTTTTTCGGTTTTCTTTCGTCAACGATAACTCACGAATGAATGAACTAATTTTGACCGGACCGACGGCGATCGACGTGATTTTTTGATGTTAAGAGTTGATTAGTTTTTGGAATCGATCGGTAGAGCTGTTTGAAAGTTATTCCAAAAAATGTCGGAGTAATGTTGAAAAAATCCTTGTATCCAAATATTTCGTCGAGGATATTTCTCGAACCGATCAATTGATTTTTACGTTCTTGGCGGCGATCGATGCAGTTTTTTGAGCTCTAAAAGTTATTTTATTTCACCAAAAACGATCCGAAATGAAATATCGAAGTTATGTGAAAAAAACACTTTTTTTCGTTCACGATATCTCTTGAAGAATCAACCGGTTTTTACCGGATTGGCGGCAATCGACGTGGTTTTTTTAAGGTTGAGAGCTGATTAGTTTTTGGAATCGATCAGTAAAGCCGTTGAAAAGTTATTCCAAAAAAAAAAACCTTTTTAAAAAAATTGTTTTCCTATTTTTTTTGAGATTTCTCTAAATTTCTCAAAATCTATCGGTCCAAATCGGTTCAAATTTTCAGGAAATCTAAGTTTAGTAAAGCTCATTTCGAATGGCACCAACCGCGATGAAATCGGTTCAACCGTTCAAAAGTTATAAGAGGTTTACATACTCTCTCTCTCTCTCTCTCTCTCTCTCTCTCTCTCTCTCTCTCTCTCTCTCTCTCTCTCTCTCTCTCTCTCTCTCTCTCTCTCTCTCTCTCTCTCTCTCTCTCTCTCTCTCTCTCTCTCTCTCTCTCTCTCTCTCTCCTCTCTCTCTCTCTCTCTCTCTCTCTCTCTCTCTCTCTCTCTCTCTCTCTCTCTTCTCTCTCTCTCTCTCTCTCTCTCTCTCTCTCTCTCTCTCTCTCTCTCTCTCTCTCTCTCTCTCTCTCTCTCTCTCTCTCTCTCTCTCTCTCTCTCTCTCTCTCTCTCTCTCCTCTCTCTCTCTCTCTCTCTCTCTCTCTCTCTCTCTCTCTCTCTCTCTCTCTCTCTCTCTCTCTCTCTCTCTCTCTCTCTCTCTCTCTCTCTCTCTCTCTCTCTCTCTCTCTCTCCTCTCTCTCTCTCTCTCTCTCTCTCTCTCTCTTCTCCTCTCTCTCTCTCTCTCTCTCTCTCTCTCTCTCTCTCTCTCTCTCTCTCTCTCTCTCTCTCTCTCTCTCTCTCTCTCTCTCTCTCTCTCTCTCTCTCTCTCTCAGTACATAACACACTCAATTTTTCGCTCTGTCTTTAGAACATTTTCTGCTTAAAATTGCCCCCGGCATTTTTTGTTTCAGAAATATTGCAAAGCAACAAATGCAATCTGCAGATTGACATATGTCTTACTTATTTATTCGTTGTAGATTGCAAAAATTAAATATAAATTTCTCATCATGAAGAGTTAAGTTTGACAGTGATTTTTGTGTGCAGTGACTGTTAGCCAAATTAGCGTCAGTTGATGTCAACTTTAAATTGAAGTTTACTAGATTTGAAAGTTATCATCTATTTGATATCTACTCTGTCGGTAAATTATTAACAATTGATTCTGGCATCAAATTGCTACAGCTCGAGACTTATAATAGATCTACAGTGTGTGCAATAAGGAAGTTTAAAGTGACTGTTAATTACATGGACCATTTACCTTTTACCTCACCTTCTATCAGTGATAACTTGTCAGAGCTTAAATTGTTATGGCTAGAGAGTTTACAAATTACAAATAGTGTGTGGCTAAGAAGGTTGTAAGTGACACTATAAATCAACTGGTTATTTATCTTGTTTCTGATTGTAATTGAAACTTGACATAAATTGTTTTGACATTAAATGGTCACCTTACAGTAATTTTACTCTCAATCTTTCTGTTATGCATTAGTGTCTGACACATGTGTTAAATGCAAGACCCGTCAAATCAATCTGTTATTTGTAACACTTGTCAACAACATTTTCCTGTTGTGCACGTGATTTTGTAAAAAAACAGGCCGCCCACTGATTGTTGTAGAAAACAATTTAACTATCTCCTGGAAACTTAGATGCAAAACGAGACTTGCTTCGCTAAAAATCTACTTAGCTCCACACCTCTTCAGTTTCTAGCTTCAAGTCTGCCAGCTCTTTCCTCTTTGCCACACATTTAAAGCTCGTGGATCTACCTCTTCTCTCCGTTTGTCCACAGCTCGTGTTTCGACCTTCTTTGAAGTCACCTGTCACACCAAGTACACGGTTTCACCGTGGTCAAGAACTCAGTGTTTAATATCCCCTATAGCCTCACCAACGATGTCGCACTTACCAGTTGATTGGGCTAAAAAGTCTCTGGATAAAAATTACTCTTCTGATGGAGAAATTTTGTAATTCAGAAGTCACGACCAATGAAAAACTCAATGATTGAGTGTGAAATTGCTCGAGGTCACAGAATACACAGAAGCAAGCTGCTGCAACCTGACAGAATTAGCTACCAATGTTGGAAAAAATGCTGAGTCAATTGCTGCAATCAGCTCAGATCTTTTAAATTTGAAAGAAGTGCGAAAATCTGATTTGGAGCAAATCTCTAAAGACTATCAAATATAGAGAAATCAGCACCTGTATCATTTGTTCCTCAACAAGTTTTGGGTAGCACTTCTGAACTGGTGATTTCAGGTATTCTGATACAGTTGCAAATAATTTGACACCAATGATATTTCAGCTGCAATATTGAAAGCTGAGTAGTGTCTTGAATGCTCGTAAATTTGCGAACAAAAATAAGCAATTGCGAAATCAGAATACACCAATACTCATTCTTACATTGTTTCATTGATGTCAACTCCTGCTCGTGATTTTCATCGTCGATAAGAAGCGCAAGTTAGGAAATCTTTTAGCAAAAAAAGTTTTTCCCAGTGCAATTGATGTGGCTTCTAAGAGTCTTATCTACGTCAATGAATTTTTGCTTCTGAGACTCATCAATTGTTACTAAAAACGAAAGAGAAGGCGTAAGAATAGAAAAATTCAAATTTGTCTGGGCTAAATGTGGCAAATTTTTGCTAGGAAAGATGAAGACTCGGAAAAGCTTGTTATAAATCATGAATCCGATCTCACAAAGCTTGATTAACATCTAACTGATTCTCGAATTATCTCTATAAGAATACTCTTCATCATTAAATTACTTAGTCTAAATTAAATATCCTTGTTGGTCATACAGCTCAATTCTTGAATTTGATCAATGACACCAAACCCGACATCATTATCCTTGTCGAAACCTGGTTAAAACCCTCGCATGATAACAGTATTTTTTTCTCTAAAGGGTTACAATGTTATTAGAAGAAGATCAATCCTAAAACATTCAGAACTTGATCGCTCAATCCAGGAGCGGAGTGGCCTGTTCTTGTCCATGATTCCTTAAAAGTTAAGGTTCTACATATTTCTACTTCTGACTATTTAAACCAGCCAGAGTTTTGATAACTGATGTCACCCTACTATCTGGATCTCACCTCTTACTAATCCTGCATTTATAGAAGACCAAAGGTCTGTTCTTAACAGAATTCTTTGAATTTACGCTAAACTTGCTCCCAAACTTTAATAACATTATCATAGCTGTGATTTAAATTGTAATTTACTTGAAAATAGCTATTCGCCAATCATTTAAAAGATTTTATCACTGAATCATCACTGTATTGTGTGCCTTTATGGGGCAACATTCCATAAAAATAACTGTGACTCATGGCTTAGATGTGATTCTGTTAGACAATGAAAGCAAGTTAGTTCTTGCACCAAATCCGACTCTCCATTCATNGTCATTACCGTCAAAAACTGGATGGCTTTCAATTAAATATCGCGATTATACTATGCTGTCTGCTACTTGTATAAATTACTTGAAACTGGAAAGCCGGAATACTTACGTGACTTATTTGTTGAGAATCGATGTTCGGCTTCAAATCGACTATTAGCTAAAAACATACTTCATTCAAGTTACCTGTCATCACTACAAATTACTTGGAAAAATCATTTTTGGTGACTGTTATTAAGCTTTGGGAAGAACTCCCACGTAAAATTGTAAACTCGAGTAGCTTACAAGTCTTCAAAAAGAAGTTTTTAATTACTTACTAGGATTCGACAAATAAATTGTTGTCCAGCAAATAATAAATTTAGATGATCTTAAAAAGTGTGCATCAACTCTTTAGTCAAAATTTATACGTTAAAAATAGCGATAGGGATCAACTCAGTGCAATACGCAGAATTATTAGTGAGCTAGTGAGTCAAAACTCTGATTCCCAAATTTTTGTGATTTTTGTTTTTTACTATTGTTTTTTACTTTTACCAAATTATATCGTTGTTATTATGTACTCACAACTATATGGTCCTCTGTAAGAAACTGTACTTACTATGTATTCAAAATTTGCCATTTTGCCTGTGCCTTGGCATAAATAAACAAATTCTAAATTCTAAATTCTATCGGGAATAGTCAGGGAAGCTTCCTAGGACCTCAAAACGTCGAGATCTGATGAAAACTCGATTTTCGAAAAACGGGGGGTAAAACCAATAACTTCCCGATTTTTGGAATTTTCAATTTCTTAGCGGGAAGTTAAAAATTGTTTTCAATGCATTGTTGTGCTTACTTTTCAAAACAATGTTTAATAAAAACATATTCTGAAAAAATCAACGGAACATAAACTTAGTGTTACTGCAAATCAATCCGTGTGTATTAACGAAGTCACACAGCTCTTCGTTAAAAGTAACACTAATCTGAATAATCCTCGAGTACCAGTTCGTCGATTTTTTACACTCAAAAGTGTTATGTAAAACATGTAAAAATGTCGAAATTAACATTTCATTTGGTGTTATTCAGGTTCGAAGTATTTGATACGCTCTTTTAGCTTGAGTCAGACGATGCATAGTGCTTTGGATCTGGCTGCACTGGTACAATTATACATGATCTCATGTTTAAAAGTAATAAAACTATTTATTCACCATGCATAAATAATTAATAATTATTAAAGTTAATCATTGATATATATGTAATTTTATTCAATCGAGTGATGATACTCGGAATAATTTATTGTAAAAAATATTAATTATTAGTGAACAAAAATAAAGTTCTAGAATAAATATCAATATAGTCATCTGAAATTAAATATTTGTATGACTATATGGGTATTGGTTGAATTAAATATTATGAAATAATGAAAGGCAACTATGAATAATACTTTTTTTCGACGCCAAAATATGTCACATACTAAATTTACTACAGCTAAAGCACGCATTCCCCGCTAAACCGTCTATCCTAGACGTAACGAGCAGTAAACACGGTGACCCCTCATAATTTCTCAGGCTATGATGCCTTGGCAAATATATCTCGGCAATCATATCTCAAACAATAATATCTCGTTTGTGTTGATCTATTTTCGAGCATAAACACACCCAAAAACGATGTTAAAAGGGCACAACATGATTACGTGCAATTTAAAAAATATTACTTGACTATCGATTAACATTTATGTATGTTGAAAAACGGATCAATCATAAAACAAAAAGGATTGAGGTGCATCAACACACTAAAATATTAAAATTTAACCCAAAAACTTTAACATTTTACGAAAATTTTTACTTTGTAGGTATATTCGATCTGTAAAAAACCACGTTTAATGTTCGTACAGCTGTTCAATAGTGTTAAATTTTTCCTTGAGTCAGAATACTCTCTTGGACCTCAAAATATTAAGATTTCATTGTAACTTAATTTTCGAAAATGTAACTAAAAACTATAGTCTCTTGATTAAAAAAAATCATCGGTATTCGTCGCGAGTAATTAAAAAGTTTCAATCGAGTTTGTACAAAATCAACAAGATCAAACTTTTGCAGTATTACATAATTTGTCAAATCTTTTCTTCCAATTAAATTGCTCATACGGTTTATACTAATCAAAGAATTAGTCTATATTATGAGGGTCATTATCTTTTTTTGTTTTCTTTAATAGGTCTTTTATCTTTGCTGAACATTTTTCCATGATGATTAATTGTATAATTCATTTGCTGTATTTTTATAGCATGACTTTCCTCCAGAGTGTAGACCAGGTGGATTACATGGCAATTATATAATGTTTGCTTCAGCTACTAGTGGTGATCGACCAAATAATAGTAAATTCTCCAAATGTAGCATTGGAAACATCAGTAATGTTCTCGATGCTATGGAAGTAAATCAAAAACGAAACTGCTTTACAGGTATGTATTATATAAATGCGTACATATATAACACCGTAAGCCCTCATCCGATAAAGGTAATTTTTGGTTAGGGATATTTAAGTGGGAATGAAACTACAGGAAATTAAAGTATATGATATTGTTCAGCGCCAATTGAGAAAAAAAATTTTTTTCAAAACTATTTTATGACCATAAAAAATTTTGAAACTCTGGAAGTACTGAAATATCTAAATTTTTCAAGAAACTTGTAACACCCATCCATTAAGGCTAGTTTTCCAAATCAGGACTTTTCTTAAAATCCGAGTTGTTTTAAAGTTAATTTAAAAGAAAATTCGCAAAGCGATTAAGCTGCAGGCCACCGCTGAAATTTCCTGCTTTTTTTAAGTTAAAAATACTCGAAAGCTTTTAATTGGTTGATCTTTCAGCTCAAAAAATTGAAATTATCAAAAACAAACGACTATTTAGAAATTTTTAAATGGCTGTAATTTTGATTGCGTTTTTCGGCTTCGATTTACTTAGCGTCTTTTGACGCAGTTTTTCGAATACAATAAAATGTCTAAGATGAATTGAGTTGATCAGTGAAATATTTTGAAAGTTATTTAGAAAAAACTTAACAAAAATTTTTTTTGAATTTTATTTTTTGAATATTTTTGATTGACTTCAAAATCTAATTGGCTTGAAGTCATAAAGAATATTATCGAACGCTGTGTCACTCGTTTCCATCGATTGATTCGTTCTAAAGATATCATACGAAAAAATAGTATTTTCAATCACACACACACATACGCACACGCAACACGGCCGGATGTCCAGCCGAAAATAGTCGAAATAGCTTCTTGGGACCTCAAAACGTAGAAATCGGATGAAAACTGGCATTCTCAAAATCGGACCGAAATCTATAACTTTTACTACTTTTGAAAAATTTAATTTTTAATTTTCAAAGCAAGAAGCTTAAAAAATCGGTCTTAATGAGAATAAGGATGGGAAAGGTGCACGTGTAATTGATTTTTTGACTTTGGACAATTGGTAAAATCTTTTCGGCAATGTTCCATAAGTACGGATATCCGGGAAAGAATGATCAGATCTGATCAGATATGAACAGGCATGAGTCTTCAGGTCTGATCAGATATGAAAAATGACTGGGTCTGATCAGACCTGGTCAGACGTGTTCATGTCTGATCAGATCTGTTCATGTCTGATCAGATCTGTTCATGTCTGACTCGATCAGGTCCATGAAACAAAAATTAGAAAAACGGCTGACCCTAAAGGCCATCTCTGCAACTTCCCGCTAATTTCGTTAATCCATGGCTCAAAAATACAGTCTGTATGTTATCTTGAGCTCTTCGAGCTCAAAAAGATGCCTTTTCTGTGCTTTTGCGCTCTTTGAGCTTAAAAAACTGATAGAAGATTCATAGAACACTATTTTTTGGATTTTTAAACCGCAATAACTTTTGAATGAATGAACCGATTTTACGTAGTTGGCATCATTCTACGCAGTTTTTTGAGCCTCATAAAGAATTTCTAATTTTGATTGGTCAAACCAGAAATTTCGGAGTAACTCCGAAAAAACACTTTTTTCGGTTTTCTTTCGTTCACGATGTCTTTCGAACGAATCAACTGATTTTGATAGGATTGGCGGTGATCGACGTGGTTTTTTTAAGGTTAAGAACTGATTAGTTTTCGTAATCGATCGGTTGAGCCGTTTAAAAGTTATTCCAAAAAAACCACTTTTGAAAAATTATTTTTCCTATTTTTTTTTCAGGTTTCTCCAAATTTCTCAAAATCTATCGGAACGAATTGGTTCAAATTTTCAGGAAATCTAAGTTTGGCGAAGCCCTTTTGAATGGCACCAACCGCGATGAAATCGGTTAGACTCTTCAATAGCTATAAGAGGTTTACATACATACATACATACATACATGCATACATACATACATTACATTACATACATACATACATACATACATACATACATACATATACATACATACATACATACATACATACATACATACATACATACATACATACATACATACATACATTACATACATTACATACATTACATACATTACATACATTACATACATACTACATACATACATACATACATACATACATACATACATGTGTACAAGGGGAGAGCCTGGCGCCTATGATCTCTTCGGTGCTGCTTCTGTAGTCTTTCCACCGAGGACACTCGAAGAATGTGTGTTCGGTGTTGTCAATTTTGTCCGGGCAATATTTGCATGTCGGTTTGTCCTGTAGTTTCATCCTGAAGAGATAGTCATTGATTTGGCCATGGCCTGTCAAGAGCTGGGTTAGAAAAAATTCCGTGTCCCCGTGTTGTCGAGAGAGCCAGACGTTTATGTCCGGAATCAGGCGCGCCGTCTGCCCGTCTCCCCTGACGTCCATCGGTCTTGCCACTCCTGTTGCGTTTCCTTTTTTATTCTCGTCTTTGTCTCCTTAGAGTTGTCGCCATTTCTTTTAGCGTCATAGAACTTGGCTCTTTCAAACGCTAATAAGTCGACAGGTGTAGCTCCCGCAATGACCAGTACCGCTGCCTCTGAAACCGTGCGAAAGGCACAAGTAACTCTCAGCGCTCCTCGTCGTTGCACCGCCGCTGTTTTGCGCCTGTTTTGCGCCGAAGTCCTCTGTCTAAGTATGTCCACCCATATCTCTGCTCCGTATAGCAATATTGAGTGGACTACTTCCAAGAGCACCCTCCTTTTTTTGGTTCGTGGTCCTATAGTGTTGGTCATGATTCTCGACAGGTTGGAAACTACCTTGTTGGCTTTTGTGCAGGCGTTTTCAAGGTGTTCTCGGAAGGCTTCTCGTCGATAACTACACCTAAATAACGCAGTGCCCTCGTGGATGTCAGTGTTGTCCCGCCCATGTCTACGACGAACGGTTTTGGGAACCACTTTTGTCGGGTCAGGACGACGATCTCAGATTTTTGCTTGGCGAGTTGCAGGTGATGTTCCTCCACCAATTTTCGACGACATCGATGGTTTCCCGGACTAGTAGTTCTGCCTCCTCTGCACTGTCAACGACTATCGTAGCCGCGACGTCGTCTGCAAAGCCCGTGAGTTTCACCTGTTTCGGTAACGGGATTTCCAGAAGCTCATCATAGTCTGCGTTCCAAAGGTCGGGCCCCATAATTGAACCTTGCGGCACGCCAGCCGTTATGTTATGTTCTTGTGGGCCTTCCGTCGTTTCCGCTATCAACGTTCTTTCGTCGAGATAGTCGTCTACTATTCTCAGATTTTCTGGCTCCACATCAAATTTGTGTTCTAAAGCATCTAGGATGTTACCCCAGCTCGCACTGTTGAAGGCGTTCTTGATGTCCAGTGTAAGAACAAGACACACTTTGCGAGCTATGAGGCTGCCAGACCATGCTTCTCTAGCTGTCTCTATGACTTTCTGGATCGCACCAATTGTTGATCGTCCTTTTCGGAAGCCATGTTGGTTACTGGCAAAGCCTCCGGCACGGTCAATGTCGTTTCGTAGCCTGCCCTGAATGAGCTTCTCGAGCAGTTTCCCAGCTATATCAAGCATACAGAGTGGTCTAAATGACGATGGTGTTATAGGGGTTCCCTTCCCTTTATCTAACAGGACCAATCTCTGCCGCTTCCAGACCGTAGGAAACGTGCCGGTTGCCAAACACGCATTGTAGGCACTCAGGAGTATGTGCGGGTATTCCAGGGCTACAATCTTGATCACCGAGGCTGGGATGCCATCAGGGCCTGGTGCTTTCCCAATCTTGATGGTTTTTGCTGCTTCTTGCAGTTCTTTGATTGTAAAGGGTGTTGTTTCGCCAGTTTTTACATATCGTCTCTTTTCTCGCGGTGGGTGGTCAGGAAACAGCTCTGCCACGATGCTGTTCATTAAGGCAGGAGACTTCGGTCCTTCTGGAGAAGCCTTCCCAAGTCGTTTAGTGACAATTTGGTATGCCTTACCCCAGAGGTCATTATTGAGATCGTTGCAAATCTCTTTCCACAACTCTGCTTTACTTGCTTTGATGGCTTTATTCAAAGTCTTCTTGACCTGTTTGTACTCCATCGAGTATATGTTTTGGTCAGGGGAACGTTTTGCTGCTCTCGTTGCTCTCCTACGTAGTCCATGGCATTTTTTCCGAAGATCTGCTATGTCTTGAGTCCACCAATACACCGGCCTATAGGAGCCTCGCCTCTTCATCCGTGGCATGGAAGCATCGCATGAGGCGGCGATCAGTCCCATCACTCTTGACACTAAATTTGTCGTTTCATTACGGCTATTCGGAGTCGGGCTGTCCTGAAAAGTAGACGAACTTCGTGTCAGAGAAGTTTGCAGCTTCTCTAAATCGAGCTTCCTGACATTCCACTTCCGCGGTTGATAATCGTGTCGTGTTATCGGAACGGAAGCAGTTTGAATGCTGAATGTCACATACTGATGGTCGCTGCCACTATATTCTTCGGATACGGTCCAGCCTTCAATCATGTTCGCAATCTTTGAAGTCGCCAACGTAATGTCGAGTATAGATTCCCGGTATCCTGGTCTTCGAAAGGTGGTAGTACTTCCGGTGTTCAGCACTATGAGGTCCGTCCTTGCTGCGAAGTCTGCTACTTCGTCTCCTCTGGTGTCGGAGGGTTCAGCGCCCCATTCAGCTGATTTTTCGTTGAAATCACCAGCTACGATGACTTCACCATCGAACTTGCCGATAGTGTCCTCTATGTTTGCCATTTTCTGTCGAAACACACTAATCCCTTCATTGGGTGAAAGGTAGACGCTTACAAAGTAGGTCTTGGGGGTTTTGATCCAGACGAAGCCTTCTCCGCCTCCGCTGTCGTTCACGGTGACCTTTTTTGAGTTTATGATCCAGATTGCTGCTGTGTCAGATTTATCGGCAAACCATGTATTATCCTGAATATTTACATATTGCTCGCAGATAAGGCAGATGTCGATCTTGTCTTCAAAGATACGCTGGCGCAGAAGATTTTGCGCTAAGGCGCATCTATTCAGGTTACCCTGTAATAAGCGCGTCATTTTTGTTCTTTCGTGGCTGCGGCAAGTGCGGTGCGAAATGCCTTACACGCTCCGGAACCGGCTATATGACCTAAGCCATCCTGAGCGTCTTTGTCTGCCGTACAAAAGTTGGCTTTTCTACGCAGTTTGTAGATTTGTGGTTATCTCCGCCACATTTATAGCAGCATTTGCTTCTGTCAGGGCCTGTACAATTCTCTGTTCGGTGACCGAACCCTAGGCATTTAAAGCATCGGGTTACTTTCGCAACTGGGCGTATGCGGCAGTTAACCCAGCCAATCTTTATACGGGCCTTGTTGAGGGCTTTAGCAGAAGGCTGCCCGATTACATCGTGGTGTGGGTTTTGTCAAATTCACCCGTTTGATCTCTAGGCTGTCTTTGAATTCACGTTTAAGTGCTTCGCGGACTTCGCTCTCGGTAGAGATTTCATCCAAGTCGAGGATCTCAATCGTTGTTATTGGTGTTAGCGTTTTGACCGTTCCGATGTTTGCAGTGGCTGACCTTACTGCATCGGTGAAAGCCTTGCTGTCCTCGGTCTTTCGAGCCATTTCAAGGAGAACGCCTCCGTGCCTCGTCCTTTTAATAGACCTTACGTCTACTCCAGTCTCTGTCGGGCTAACCTTGGCCTTGATTTCCTTGAGGAGATCGGCGTACGTTCGCCCTTCAGCTGGTTGGACAAGCACAGCCTTTGTTCTTGTCTTTTTCCTTCTCGGTTTTTTTGAGCCACCCTTACTTGGCTGGTTTTGGGCTTCAGTAGTTTTTGCCCCTGGCTCCTGTTCTCTTTCCTTCTTTTTCTTTTGCCGTGTCACCTCGATCCAGGCATTTTCTCGGGCTGTCTTTTTCTGTGCTGGCTTGTCGATTGCAGAGGAAGGGCTGGGTGTGGACAGCAGCCTCTACTTTTTGTTCTCTTTCTCTTGCTGTGGTTTCTCAGGAGAGACCAAAACCGCTTGTGGTTTTGTGGTCGTCTCCGGAGATGTTTGCGTGGTTGTCGCCGACATCGATGCTGGTTTGTTGGCCAACTTATATGTCGTGGCAATGGACGCTACTAATTTTCTGAGCTCATGATGGAGATTTCTCTTATCCTTTATGAACTCAGTCAACTCTTCGATCTTGCTACCGAGCCGTTCCATTGGCGATTGTTGGCCGGTGACAGTCGGTAGAGAGTTGATCCTCCCTCGATATGTGTTAGTGTTGACGGGAGCAACAGGTCTTCCACTTTTTGGAGGAACGCCTGTTTGCTGTGCGTCTACTTCCATCTGAGCTGTTTCAGTACTTCCTGTAGCATTGCTAGACGGCAGAGCCATGGGGTCCACTCTGCTGTTCAAACGGTCGCTTGATAACGACGAGTTCAGGCCCGTTTGTACGCCTTCCCTCGCCGGTACTGAGGTATCCCCCCTCTGCACCGTAGACGATGTTTGAATGTGTTCTGACATTTCATATCATCTTTTTGCTAGGTTTTGGTCCACCCCGAGTATTTTATTTCCTCGGTACCCGACGTATCTGGCGCGTAGGTATGACGAGTATTCCCCTATCCGCCACCTGGGGAGGCGCCCGATGCGGGACCCAGCAAGCCCGACACGAGGTGTGTGTGTGTGTGTGTGTGTGTGTGTGACCTCTCATAACTTTTGAACGGCTTGACCGATTCTATCGCGGTTGACGCCAATCGAAAGGGCTTGAGTGAACTTAGATTTTGAATATGGTTTAGACCGATTCGGACCGGTAGATTTTCAGAAATCTCAGAAAAACTACGAAAAAAAATTTTTTTAAGTGTGGTTTTTTTTCTAATAACTTTTAAACGGCTTGACCGATCGATTCTAAAAACTTATCAGCTCTTAATCGTTGACGAAAAAAATCGACGAAAAGTGTTTTTTTCGGATTACACTGAAATTTCCGGTCTAATCAATGTGTGTTTGAAAGTATATCATAGAATTTAAATAACTGCGTTGAATGCCGCTAACCGCGTGAAAATCGGTTCTATCATTCAAAAGTTATTGCGGTTTGAAAATTAAAAAAATAGTGATTTGTTAAACTCCTATCAAACTTTTGAGCTCGGAGATCTCAAAACTACACGAAAATTAGATTTTTGAGCTCGAAGAGCTCAAAAACATAATAAGTGCAATTTGGAGCGCTTAATTACGAAAGTAGCGAGAAGTTGCAGGGATGACCTTCAGGGTCAACCGTTTTCCTAATTTTTTTTATTATGAAGTTTAAATATGTCTCTATAAATTTCGAAAATTTAAAGGAGATTGTCTGATTATTCAAATAAATAATTAACTTTGAAATTCAGCAATTTAATATTGGTCTCATGGGGTAACCTCAAAACATTTATACATTTTTGTATTTTTCTCGTAAAACTGCGGGTGAATATTTTCAAGAATCTATGGATAAAAGTAAATATATTAGTAATGAATTTAATTAAAAAAACTATTGGATGGGTCCTTATGACGAAACAAAATTTTGCTAGATTCCGACTTAACTCGACGAGCTGAGTCAGAAAAAATAAATATGATTCAAAATGTTATCTATCTATCTATTTATACATCTATATATATGTCGGGGGAGCATTGGGAGGGGCATTGGTAGAGTCCTTTGGATCAGTTTCTCCCATCTTTATTATTTTACAATAATTAAAATTTAACACAAACTTCAATTTAAAATATGATGTATACTAACTCGTACAAACAATAATTTTATTACAAATATTTTATAACAATTAATATACGAGATAAAGACGCTGGGCAGTAAGATCGAGAACGAATCCGAAGTCAGCAGGATATGCTCGATGTCTTTACTTGATCAATGCTCAACCAGAACTACTTGTCTAAATACCCTAAGTACTTCTTTTCTCAAAAACATTTCGACAGCCCTCATTGACTGTCGATATCTCTAACTGTATATTTTTTGCTCCTATCCTGTGACCTCGGCTACGTTTGGTGTTCACTGTCACTCCGGACTTAAGCCCATCGCCATAACCATAAAAAATAGGGGCTGCGTTTTGGCGTTTCCTGAGATATTTTAGGGTGAGACGATAAATTTGATTTTTATAGAATTTTTTAACAGAAGCTTAGTTTGGACATTTCCGCTGAAAATTCAAAATTTGGCCGGAAGTGCCCAATTAAATCTACGGTTAAAAATTCTATGAAAATCAAATAAATCCTCTTCCCTCAAAATATTGCAGAAAATGCCTAAACACAGCCTCTGTTGAAAGCGGAACTCAAAATTCCAATTTTAAGAGGTCCTCCAAGGAAGTTACATTTTGGCATACCCTAATATATATTGTTATGTCTGGCCAAATTTTTATATATTTTTTATATCGAGGGGAAAACTTTCATAAAATCCCAAGTAAAACCGATAAGAACTTTATCTTTCTTAATGGTCAAAAGTAATAGAAAAAAAAACAAAACCATAAAATATTAGTAATATTATTTCAAAAGTACTTAGGTTATTTGCTTAAAAATGCCTACACAAATAGCCTAATGCATTTTACTTTCAAAAATATTTTTATCACTATAATCCAAAAAGGTTCTTAGATAACATAAAACCTTGGACCCAAACGATCCATAAACCATTAAAAGTAAATTAGTTTGGGAACAAAGGTTTATGATCGTTTGAGATATTTTTTGTAATCTTTTATAATGTAAAATTCGTTACTTATTTAGTTAACAATAGTTAAAAGAAAATCCAACGGTTAAATGTACAGGACTGCAATACTGCCACGTGTACACCAAATGTGAATAAGATAACAAACTAACAAATTAATAAACTAACAACCTAAATAAAATAACAAATTAATAAATTAATAAAGTAACAGATTAATAAATTTATAAACTAATATACATTCGACATATTAATATTTATTATAATATCTCATTTTTAGAATTGTTAATTATAACAGGTAAAAATTAATAATTAATAACAAGTATAAAAACCAACAATATAATTGAAATAGAATCAATAAGAAAAATTTGTTAAGAAATAAACATTATTATAAGTACTAAAACGTTGAAGATTGTTAATAATAATTAACATAGAGATATCTAGTTTTAGTTAAATAATTATCTAACCATATGATTATGATTATTTAAAAATGTTACTTTGTGAGTGGGTGTGCACACTGACAAGCTAGCACAGGGCAGTCCTTTACCTGCCCAAAATAATTACGGAGTAGGGATGATACCCTGAAAACTGACCCTGATTGGGAAATGCTGTGCTCCAACTCAAGGCCCAATAGGTGGAGCCTTAATTAGGGAACACTTACATAACTAAGAGTTCGTTACTTTTTTTAACAACTCCAGTATTAGTTCAGTCCTAGTTCAACTCCCTCAACAGTTAGTTATCAGCTACTTGTTTTAAACTTTGGTCAATCAATACCATTTGTCAAGTGTTAAATTTTAATAGTTACATTCAAGTATCCGCATACTTAGTTTTCTCTACATACAGTAGGAAAACGTGTAACTGAGAACAACCGTTCACTTTCAATTCGAGTCAATACATTTTTTTCTGATTTCATTCAAGTGCCCGTACACTTTGTTTCTCCGCATATCGTGGAAAACGTGAAACAACACAAAAATAACGACTTCGGTAGTTTGAGACAAGTGAACATCCCGTATCCTAACAAAACACAGCAGAATCCAATCAAGGATCAATTCAACAGGGATCATCGGTTTATTGTAAGTTATAACATTTAACAAATTAAGTTACCTTTATATTCAGACTTTCAATTTAGAATTTTGTAAATCTATAGTTAAAATAAATTCAACACAAAAGAAAAAACACCCATCTAAACATTATTACATTCCAAACACAATCTCACGATTCCGGTCTATAGGTCGCAAGACTTGGACCAAAATTATATTTCAACAAGTCTAATCATGGACATAACAATATATATGTATACATATGGTATAGATTGAAGAAAATTTATCTACGTAATGTATTCATTGGGGAAAAATGTATTCTTCGGAAACCTAAGTCAAAGTATCTCACATACGTAAGGTATACATTGGGAATATAGTATATTTTGAAAACCTGGCTTGTCGAGTAGTATAAAAAACCGAGATAATTTGAAGGAAGTCTTGGAAGTATATAAAAACAATAGACACTTCCGTCAAAATAACAATGGCAATATTAAATAATTGATATAAACTTCGATTCTTTGAGGAAATACCTTGAACTATTCTGATACTTTGAGCAAATTCGTCAAAGTAACGAGATACTTTCAGGCTATTCCTCATAGCATTCTGGCACTTAGAGGGATTTCTTCAAACTCTCCATTTTTTCGAGGAGTTTTCCCAAAGTATCATGATAGATTGAGAATATCATTTAAACAATAAAATATTTGATTTTCATTAATTTGAATTTCACAGATTTGATGCAAATGAAAAATTATACATAAAATTTAGTTCAGCAGAAACCAATTTTCAGTTTAGCTAGATTTTGTCTGTTTCGGTACTGCAAATTAAAAGTTAATTAAATAACCGTTAGGTTTCTGCTTGAGTTAATTATATTTTATGTTAATGATAGTAAAAGGAAAAAGATTGATAATTTAAACCGATCTCATGATATAAAATATGCTATTATTCAAAATGATTCCTCAATGAAAATTAGCTAAAAAGTTATGAACTTTGAGGCTGTGCTACATTTTTTTTATTCGCTTCAGATATTTTTCTAGTTATAAGTATTTATGTTGGCCTGACGTATATATACACGTAGAATTAAATTTATTGAATAGAACCGGTAGTATACAGTTTACAAAAATAATTTGAATTTGTAATTGACAATTCTTTTCATAATTCATGCATTGCAATAATGAGAGAATTATTACACAAATTATCTTAAGTAATGTTGACCAATAAGAAATAATATCATACAGAATAACAATTATGAAAATTTGAATGTAATGGCTTTGTTAGTTTTTTTCTTGAACTAAATTAATTTTTTAATTTTAATCTCATGATAGCATTAATAGCTTTTTTTCTCCTTTAAAATTCCTGATTATTTTGACACTGAAATTATATTGATTAATTAATTATAAGATTTAAGTCATGGTAGTTTGAAAAACGTGCGTATAATTACCATCAGTCATTTTTAATAGAAATGATAGATAATTTGATGTGATTATAAATAACTTGCCAGCAAAATAACAGGATATTTCATGATAATTTTTTAGCTCTTTTTTTTTTAACATGCATCCATGACTCAATCTAATACACAGTCAGAGCTAACACATTCGGAGCAACAAAGAAAAATCTCGTATACCGACTGCCGGCAATAGTACATATTACTTGTATTTTATAGACATCGATCTCTTGATAAAAACTTTTTTAATATACTCTGATAATTTCACTAAGTTGTAATCATGAAAAAAGATTTTTAACTTTTTCTAAAAAATCGTAGTTTTTGCGATCACTTTATGAATCTATCACCATTAAAATCATGAATTTTGCCTTCTAAATATGTACAGACGATTTTTTATTGAGATATATTTTGAGTACTTTCTTGAAGTATATATGATTTTTATTTATGCTAATGTATCTTCTAAATACTTTTCTCAAAATATTTCTGGTTAATCATATTCATTGACACTTATTAAAAATGGTGGAATCTAAATTCTTTTCAATTACTTTTATTCTTTGTATATATATATATATATATATATATTGTAACAGTTTTACCTGCTCAGGTTAGCCCCTAATCAATTTTATAAATAAACTATTTAAATTAACAAACAATATAATTATCAGGGCGCCACCAGGATTTTTTATCACGGTTCCTGGAACCGGTCCAGAGCTGAGAATTCTTCTTCTTAGGGTAGAGAGAGTGGAGGAAGGTGCTGTTGAAGAATAAATATTTAATTAACAATCTGATCAGTTTTATTAACATTAAAAAATTTTACAATATCGCGACTTAAAACAAGTTAACAAAGTTCACTCACTCACACACACTATCTACACTTAACAATATCCTTAATCTCGACGAGCCCCTTTCGGCGTCTACCTGTATAATCTTATTAACTAACCAAACTAACTAAACTTTTAATCACCCGCACAGCGACGAATTGTATGCAGGGGTCGTTGACTCGGCTCACAGGAGTAACAGCCCAGTGACGAAACGTAGACCTAGATACTTCTGCAGCACACTCTCATAACCCGCTCCAGCTACAGCAGTAACAGCCCAGTGACCAAACGTAGACCTAGATACTCTGCAACTCACACATAACCCACACTTGTCTCACACTAACACTGTTGATTTGACTTTATTTATCAATTTAATATTTAAGAATAATTTAATTTTATTTAGAACTCAAAATTGAGCTATTGATATATCCAATCATTAGAATTTTTATGAAACGATATTTTTCATTTAGCAATCAATTTCTAATTAACTTTGAACTAACATTTACTTCCTAAATTCCGATTGTTAATTATATTTCTGATTTAATATATTAAAAAGATTAAAATTCCTAATTAATTTATAGTTATGGTCTTAATAATATAACAATAATTGTTTAATTCGAGAGAGAATAACTAATTTTTTGGACTTAATGTCTACGCTATTAATTTTTAATTTGCAACGAAAATTAATTTAATTAATTCACGGACTTAATCCCAAAATAAATTAATTTTCACGTGATAAAAATATTTTACAATATAAAATAATTTCAGTAAATAATTCCTGATATAAATTTCGACAAAATCCTGATAATTTTCTAATTTGTAAAAATCGACAAAAGTCGAAACATTCAATTATGTTAGCTAGAACATTCGCTAGCTTAGTTGTCTTTGACCTTGGGTGTTTGAAATTTACTGCGACACAAAATGTACTGACGCTCGACCAAAATTCCACTAGTAAAAAGTTTGTCGATTATTTTTCAAGTAACAAAATTAATCAATTTTTCTTAAGTTAATTGTTATAAAATTTATAACAATTTATTAACGAATTTTTTCGGATGTTAATTATTTAATTGATAAATTTTTAGTTGTTAAATTTCTCCCGCAAGGTCGATTGAGTGATTCTCGGGTATAAGCCCCCAGGAAAATCACTCAATCCAAACTAACAAATGTTTTAATTCTGATTAATGAAATAATCGTCGATTAAACGATCCAATTGATAATTAATTTGGAGAAGTAACTGGGTATTGGGTAAACCGCGGTCCACTTCTTTCCCACAGAGTAGCAATTGATACCTTGACAAATAAAATGATGATCTTACTCTCTTATTGAGGATGAAGTCCTAGTTGTAGTTGGCTTCCTTCGTCTCGTCACTACTCCGGGGATCGGTCCTTCTCAATTTCTGTGGCACTATGTCTGGCGATCACACTACTTCTCCCTTTTCCACTGCACGGCTCACCTATTTTAACCCAAAACTATCCCCTCCTATTCTCCCTTTAGGCCCGAAGATCGAGACGCGCCAGTGCTATGTCGAATAGTTATCGATATCCGGTGATTTATCGATTTACGGTAATTTTACCCTGTTACAATATATATATATATATATATATATATATATATATATATATATATATATATAAATTTGTTGTTGCACTGGTTTTTTTTTTTTTTTTATATATATACGACCAGTATAGTATAGTAGTTTTTTTTTCTGATCATTATGAAATCTACTTCCATTTCGGCTGCCGAACGGCCTTTTCTTTTTATTTTCACGATTTTCATTTTTTTACTTTACAGCTTCAGCCGGTGCATTCTGTGGAAATAAAATAGTTGAAGCAGGCGAAGAATGTGATTGTGGCTACGATTATGTAGAATGCACAGATAAATGTTGTTATCCTCGACAAGTATCAGATTACGATAAAAGTCAAAACGAAACTGCCAAGGGATGTAGTCGTCGAGTAGGAACTCAATGCAGGTATACTATTTATCACTCTGGTTGAAAATAATCGACTTATTTCTTTCTATAAAAATCTCTTATAAATTCTCTCAGGACGATAAAAAAATGTCTATTAAAACGGGAGCGCTAATTATTAATATTTAAAAATTACTCGTTGCCAATTACTATTTAATTTTTATATACATAGTGCTCGCTGGCATAGAAATTTTTTTTTCCTTAGAGATTTTCTTTTTTTTTTTTAATTATTGGCGCTCGTTTTTCTGTCACATAAGCACTCAGTCTTAAAGTATCTAGCTTGACTAACTGGCACCATAGTTTTCATGTGGTAGAAATGAGAAGAAATCTGTTGATTTATGCACGTTTATCATACTAAATTTTAATAAAATTCATTTAAAAAAAAACCACGTAAACTAGGTTACTGGCATAAAGTACGGCACCAGTCTTTCGAATTCTAGAATTGATGACAATAGTCCGGTCTCGATATATCATTTTGTTCGGGAGTAATCGTTGGAACTTACAAAATCAGCGAGTGACGTCAGGACGTCCATATTAATTTTTTTCGCAACGTTTTTTTTTTTTTTTTTTCTAAAATAACACTATAAAATGATTTTTAAAAGTATGAGATCATTTACTTTATGATGTACATCGACTCATATTGTTGTATAAGTGCTATATGGTTATGATCGAGGCGTTTAAAGATCACAAAGTGCTTGATTTTGACGAGTCAGAAGTAAAGTGTTACCAACGAAGTGAGTGATGGGCGAAAAACTTATGAAATAGATATCTCAAATATCTGAACGCTGTTACTTTATCCGTTCGGGAGCTAAATTAAAAGTTGCGTTGGAGTGTGGATCGGTACAAAAGCTCGAACTTTATCTCTAAGTGTTAACAGAAAGAGTAAGGATTATGGGTCCTTACTGACTTCAGTCACGAGTAACCTATCCTATTGTTTGATTAAAATCTTACTTGTAATTGAGATCTTATTTTATTTTATTATATAATTTAATTCGGAGTAAAAAGAATTTCAATCTGTTATTTGGATTTATCAAGACAAACCAGTTAGTGAGTTATAAATTTGGGCTTACAAATATAAATGGTAAATAAAAATGGTCATAAAATAAACATAAATGTAAAATATAAAAGATAAGTTTAGAAAATAATGTTTGTACGGTTACCCTGGAAGTCTGTGTTTTAAAGAGTGGCCCAAGTTTTATTGTCGTTTTCCCTTCTATGGGTATTGCTTACTACCGAATCACTGTATTTCGGGTATCCCAGAAAAGTTAAGTAATTGGGATAATAAATTAAAAATGCAATCAACGCTTCTGCGGAAATATTTGAATCTTCACGACTGTACGCGGTAATATATTTATAACTAATCAACGCTCTTCGGCGAAAAATTCACTTCGCGATTCACGCGGAAAAATCAACGCTCTCTTGGTGGAAAATAATATACTTTGACATTCATGCGGGAAAAATGAACGCTCAACGGCCGAAAATTAATAAAATTATAAACAAAGAAAATTTGGCTTATAATTACGGCAAATATCGAATTGTCAAATAAATATACCACGTTAGTGCTACTAAGTGTAATCTAACCACCAGCAAGGCACTGACGTTATTATGGAGTCTTTTGTGCTTTCGAAGAATTATTTGCCCGGAGCTGATCGACGCGAAGTTAATCACTGGTATCTTGGTCGAAATCTAACTGCCTAAAAATGATTTTCGGGCGGTTTACATAGAGTTAGCAATATCGGCGATTGTATGAGACTCATAGGTAAATGAAATAAAAAAAATGAAAGATAGCACTAGGGTACTTTGTCCAAAACAAGCGTCATCGCGTTTTTTAGAATTTTTGAAATTTAGATAAACCTATGCGCAGTTTCAATTATTGCCCTACAGGCCTTAATTTTACGACTTTAACCGGAAAACGTGGTGGTGACATCACTTTCCTACAAATTTGAAAATTAGATAAACAAACTCGTTAAATTCTAATAGATATTGATACAACGAGATTCGGTTGATTCGGAGGAACGTCATAAAATTGTGGGAAAGTTGGGTCGGATTTCTCTTATACAGACTTCAAAGCTATGACAAAATGTAAACTTGAAATAAGAAGTTACATGTATTTGAAAAAAAAAGCAAAAATGTTAAATTTTAGCAGACGTCACAAAAGCACTACCTCACGCGCTTTGCGTTATGAGGCCTGCAATAAAAATTCTCAATGCGCTCTTTCGTAAAATTGTGGGTAAATCTATTATAGTTCACTAATATTACACGCTCACAGTAAAATTTGTTACATACCACGAAAACCTTTCTTATCCTTCTATCTATGTATTTTTTATTATTCAATTTGTTAATTTATTTTCACCACTTATTTAAGAGTTGGACTGATAACTGTATTGATAAAAGTTCATTGGTAAATTGGTGAAAAAAATGAGAGTCGACTAGGCTTAGTATGTTTTTTGAGTTTCTTGGAGTAAATATTTTTTAATATTCATAAAAATTGAATTGCCATCTCTGAAATTGTCACTATTAATTCGGTAAGATGATAGTACTTTATTTTTTAGCCCAAGTCAAGGTCCTTGCTGTTCAAGTGAAACTTGTCAGTTTGTTCCACTAGTTGCCAGGATGGAATGCAAAGTTGAATCAGAATGCAGTTACAATTCGACATGCAATGGTATGACGTCAGAGTGTCCCCCTTCTTTACCTAGGGCAAATAAGACATTGTGCAATGAAGGAACACAGGTAACTTTCAATTAAGAATGTTTTCGTTTAATGGTACCTTGAATAAATTTTATTTTATTTTTAAAAGCTCTGCATCAACGGAGAATGCACTGGATCAATCTGTCTAATATGGAATCTAACAGAATGTTTTCTAACTAGTAACATTATTCCTAACATTGATAAGCGTAAGTTATGTGAATTAGCTTGCCAAAACGGTACTGATACAGCAAGTTGTCGAAGTACAAGTGAATTTGCACAAGAATTTGGCTTACCTGAAGGTGGTATTAGCCTTCGCCCAGGCTCTCCCTGTGATAACTTTCAAGGCTACTGTGATGTATTTCTCAAATGTCGTGCTGTTGATGCTGAAGGTCCACTGGCTCGATTGAAAAATCTTCTTTTTAATAAAGAGACTCTCTTAACTGTAGCTCAATGGGTGACGGTAAGAACTAATATCTTTTTCTGTTTAAATCATTAACGATAATAAAAATGATTTAAAAAGTATGAACTATACACTTAAATGAAAGTTATTAAAGTACTCGAAAAAACAAGATTTAACTGGTTACCATCTTGAATGGAACCAAGTTCCATTTGAAGTGAAAAAAAATTAAGAAAATGGTTGACCCTGCAACTTCCCGCTTATTCCAAACTTAAGCTTTCAAAATTTCACTTCTTAGATTTTTAAGCTCTTCGAGCTCTAAAATATAATTTTCGAGTCATTTCGAGCTCTTCAAGCTCCAAAATCTATTAGAAGCTTGATAAAACACTATATTTTGAATTGTCAAACCGCAATAACTTTTGAACAAATAAACCAATTTTCACGTAGTTGGCGGCATTAGACGCAGTTTTTTGAGCTTCAAACTGTATTTAAAATCTGAGTTTGGTCAAGCCCTTTCGAATCTCGCCAACCGCGATGGAATCGGCCAAGCTGTTCAAAAGTTATAAGAGGGTCACACACACACACACACACACACACACACACACACACACACACACGCACACACACACATGCACACACACACACACACACACACACGCGCACACACACACACACACACACACGCACACACACACACACACACACACACACACACACACACACACACACACACACACACACACACACACACACACACACACACACACACACACACACACACACACACACACACATATATATATATATATATATATATATATATATATATATATATATATATATATATATATATATATATATATATATATATACCTACCTACATATATACATACATACAAAATTTTCAACAGAAGATTCAATTGGGCACTTCCGATCAAATTTTGAATTTTCAGCGGAAGTGCCCAAACTAAACTTCTGTTGAAAAATTCTATGAAAATCAAATTTATCGTCTCATTCCAAATTATCTCAGGAAACGCCCGAACACAGCCCCTGTTGAAAGTGAAACTCAAAATTTTTGTTTTAAAAGGTTTCTCACGGAAATTACATTTTGGCACATCTTAGTGTATGTATTGAATATAATAGAAGCAAATCCACAAATGGCCATGTTAAAAAAGCTTCCTTCAATTTAGCTTCTAAATTAGTCATATGTTGGTCATTTTTATATGAAGCATTACTCATACTCAGCGAAAAATAATAAAATTTTTTAAATATACCGATAGGTTAGCTTGGAGTTTCAGACTTGATGTATTTATGTATGTTGTGATCTATCAAGACTTAATAGATAGAAAAATTTCGAAATGATTTTACGACGTCAAAATTTTCTTTATCTAAATTTGTCTTTATCTAAATCACAGTGACTGTGAAATTTAATTGCCGTTATGACTATACCTATACGGTCAGAATCTGTTGTCGGAATTTTATTTTCAGCTCTTGGTTTTAATTTCACTGAAATTTTTACAAGAAACACAGTTTTTGTACAATTAAAATTTGTCATATTTGTAAAGTTGACAATAAGATACTACGAGTACTTTTAAACTCGTTATAGTTTTATCAAAGTAAAATATTTAAAACATAATTTTACTTCTAGAATCGAAATCGAACGTCGGAATAATTTTGCGACGTCAGAACTTTTTTTTAACTTCCCGCTAAGAAAATCAAAGATTCAAAAATCGGGAAGTTATTGTTTTTACCCCGTTTTGCCAAAATCGAGTTTTCATCAGATCTCGACGTTTTAAGGTATGTATGTATGTATGTATGTATGTATGTATGTATGGATGGATGCGCGCGCGCGCGCGCGTGTGTGTGTGTGTGTGTGTGTGTGTGTGTGTGACCCGCTCATAACTTTTGAACGGCATGACCGATTTTATCGCGGTTGACGCCAATCGAAAGGGCTTGACTGAACTTAGATTTAAAATATGGTTTGGACGGATTTGGACCAGTAGATTTTGAGAAATCTAAAAATAACTGCGAAAAAAAATTTTTTTAAATGTGGTTTTTTCGGAATAACTTCTGAACGGCTTGACCGATCAATTCCAAATAGTCATAACTGGTATAGTCATTACTGTAATACATTCCACAGTTAATGCAGAAGACACCAAAAATCGTGAAAAGTAGCCAGCCTCTAACGGTTTTACCGCCTCGGTTATAGTATGGTCAATTCACGGTCAAGCATTAGTCTATATGAAGTGATTTGACAGTCTATATCAGGTGTCATTGGGAAAAATTTTGACTATTGATTTACCGATTGTACATCTGAAAAATTCCTTTTTCGGCGGGTGAACACGGTAATTTGACCGACATTCGACCACCAATTCACTTGTATAGAACTAGCAATAAACTAGCATACAACTAGTTCATCGCGGTCGATTCACCGTGTCATTATAGGAATTTAATGAAAGAAAATAGGTGCATTCACCTAGAATAATTAATATTAAGCTCGTGAGATGGTCGTGAATACGATAATATTTGGAAAAAAAAAAAAAAAAAAAAAATCAATGTAAAATCACTTGGCTAAGACCGGGAATCGCACTCAGATCATCTGATCTAGATTCAAGTGATTTTCCTGTAATGCTATCCCAGACGTGAATTAAAGACGTCTTTTAATCACTATGTATTTTCCGGATTCTTAATGTTGTTTTGATGATTATTTCTATTTCACGAAATCTAAATAATAAATCAATCTGTGAATTTATCACCCAAAATGAATGCATTGAATTTTATTAATCGAAAAGAATTTTTTTTTTAATTTCATGAGCCTACGTTAAATTTAAAATTTCATAATACGAAAATCCTGAAATTTTACAAAAATTTATGTTACGTCGAAAACGCAACTAAAATTTAATTATTTTTATTCTAGCCGTTAGGCTAATAGATAAGGATCTGAAGCTTTATGGGAAGGGGTTGAAGTTATAATATAAGAAAATTGAATTCAATTTAATAATTATATTATAAAATTATCATACAAAGATTTGAATTATTAAAACAAACATAAAAATCTTAATTAAGAACGTACTTGAATATCATTGTTACAGTTTCTTTACATAATTTAAATTTATTTCACTAACAATTTCTTTTTGAATCTGACGTGTGGTTTCATTGAAACTTATAAAAACTTTTTTGATGTTAACACTAGGACGTCAGGACAACGAGAGATATTTTTGTTGAAAATCGTAAAGGTGTTGAATTTTAGGGCGTTACTTATTTTCACTAGATGGGAGAAACAATGTCCAATTATTTTTCTATTTCCTTGGGCTCTTGTCCTCTCTCTTAGATTTTTCTATAATGTTGCATGAGTCTCCTCTACTTGGATCAGAGTACAATATCGTTTCTCCCTTATTCTTATGCTCTATTATACATCTATGTGTTTGTGTATACGTAAACGCATTTATGCATAGACAAAGACATACATGTGTACTGTTTTACATTAAATTATTTACTGTAACCAAATTTTACATCAAACTATTTATTTAAACGTATGAATAAAATATGTCTTTCAATAAAGCATATCTTAATTATTTTGAATTTAGTTATTTAATTATAGAAATATTTTTGCTTCGATCATTTGTAAATTTATTATTTTGTTGTGTCGTTTTAGAATTTTATTGTTCAATATTTGTTTATTTTGAATTGTTCAATTATCAAGTTCTATTTGTTTATTTGTTTCATTATTTAAATTTTTGTTGCTAAAATTATCGTTATTTAAATTTTTTTCTATGCATTTCATTTTATAAGAATAAATATTTTTGTTTCGGGTCTAGATAAAGTCGGGCCCAACTAAATGTGGGAATTTTCCGAGTCGTAGTTAGATAAGAACACTATTTTTTTATCTGCTCGGGTCATAAAATTATTATTTACTATTCGACCCAGATAAACCGATAAATATTTTAAAAATAATCTCTATTTAAAAAAAAATGGATCTAAAATTCTAAAGAAAAAAAATTATATAAATAAAATGAATGTATGTAATTAGTTGTAAAAATATAAAATTATTAATGAATAATTAAATTCTATTTGTTATAAAATAAAAATGTCAGACGTTGAGTCCGACGTAACATTTATAAAAATTTTTTTTTTTTTTGATAATGTCAAAAATTATAGTGACTAAATCTTTTTTCAAATTATTTTTTATTAACTATTTATTTATGTTTTAATTGCCTCACATAATATTTTATGAAATTTTTTTATATTCACAAATAAAACTTCACTTAGAAATTTATCAATGGATCGCTGGTATAAAATTTTTATTCTTTCGTCTCTATCTTCTTTACCGCGATTTGACCTTAAATTTACTCGCAGACTACCGTGGATTCACTGCCGAAATACTCTTCATTCATCAAATTTTTACCAGTCATTCACCGTTTTATCTATGTCAAGACAATTAAGGGATCGGAAAATCATGGTTGTTAAATGGAAAAAAATAGAGAAAATCTTGTACAATGTTCACTGTATGAGCCACACAATCACCGTCAGAAAATTTTACAACTTGACCTATTTTTCACCGTCATTAATAGACTTTCTTTCATCGGTAGACTAAATTTATGGTGAATTCACCGTCGTTTGATCGTAGTTCGACCGTCACCACGAATTTGCTCGGGGCAGGATTAATTATATTTGTTTAATTGACATCATTATCCGTGTTTGTGTTGGTCTAATGTCGAATAAACACAAACAAAAACCATGTTAATACGGCGTAACATGGTAACAACCTTATGTGTTTGGAAGTTTGTGTGATGGGATATTTTATTAAGAGAAATTTATGTGAAGGGGATATATTTGTCTTGAAATTATTTTCCTTGGGATATTTTGTCGGGAGATATTTTGTCTGTAGGATATTTATTTATCGACCCCAAAAATATAAATATTAAACATTGTACTATTACTATTTTATTCGTAGAAATTTGAATGAAACTAAAACCCAACGCTGAAAAAAAATTCTGACATGAGATTCTGACCCTACAAGTATAATCATAACTGCAGTTTATTTTACAGAAACTTCAAGGCACACTTAAAATTGGAATAATTATTAAGCAGAATTAACTATTTCTGTCTAATTGATGTCTTAAAAACTAAATTTATATTTTATTAACATTTTATTAAAGAAAAATTCTGATGTTGAAAAAATATTCTGACGTTCGATTTCGACTCTACAGATAAAATTAATTATCAATTAACGGACGTTGAAAAACTGTTACAAGTTCTGTTGTAATCGAATTATGGTTTTATTGATCCCAAAAATCATACACACACACACACACAGCCGCACGGATACAATCGCGGGTATAGTCAGGGATGCTTCAATTTTCAATTTTTCTTAGCGGGAAGTTAAAAAAGGCGTTATAGCGCTGTCGAATGGCTGTTAATATGAGATTCAACTTAAAAATTATCAACTAGTTATTGACACCCATTATTTGAATATTACAAAGCATACAACTATAAAGCATACGCGAGTGTATAGTAAGTTCACGAGTGAAATTTTCCTTCTCCTAAAATTGCAATTCTTATTGCTAACGTTTAAGTGGAATTTCATTTAATAGTTTGGTTTCGTTCAGTTTTTTGTGCTCTTTCATAAAATTAATAACATTTAGTTCATTCGTTGTAGAATCGCTGTAAATAATTAATTCGTCTATTGACTACGTATTTCGAGGTTAGATGAAGATAATTCGAGTAGCTATAATCTATAAATAGATATATTTATCTTCACTATTTATACCATCCGGTGAATTGGCCTTACCATGCCTGGAGATAAACCTGAGTACTGTAACCTCTGCTGTCGGCAAATCAGTGATTCGACTCTTGGTTAAATGACAGGTGCAAAATGTAAACACAGATTTCATCAGATGTGTGTAAAAGTCTGTTGCTGTTTAGCTTCAAGAAAGGAAGTCAAGAGTTTCATAGCTGTTAGATGTCCAATCTGTCAGCTGAGTCAGGCACCTAGTGTTAGCACATATCAGGCATCTAATTCGGTTCTTGAAGAAATTAATAAGAAATTGAGCTTACTATCTAGTGTCAATGAGAAAGTATTTACTATGAGTGATCAAATGACAGGACTTATCGCGCGTGTTGATGGAATTCAGGATTGTTGTAAAAAATTGGAAACCAGAGTCACTTGTTTGGAATCTCAGCGTCTGCCTACTATTGACTCGTCTGCTGGTGATGTACTTGTTGAATAAATTGCAAAGCGTGTTAATAATATGGCCAAGGATTCAACCAGCTTAGCTCTTGAAATTCGTGAGCTGGCTCTGGAAACGAAGATTTTAAGTGATGAATTGATTGTTTCTGGTATTCCTGAGGCTGATTCGGGAGACTTATTGCAATTTTCAGTTCGGCTTGGCTCGGTGCTCGGGGTCCCTGATCTTTAACGTGGCCGTTTTCAATATGTAGAAAGAATTGGTAGAAAAGTGGACGCTGCTCGAGTACGTGATATTCTAGTGAAATGCAAGTCGCCGCAATTAGCTGAAAACTTCATAGCAATTAAAAAGAAACTCCGAAACATAACGGCGAATATTATCTGTCCTGGTTTTCCTAATTTGCCGATCTATGTTAATCGGAAGCATCCGCCATCTCTTTATAAGTTGAGACAGACGATTCGGAAAAAGTTTCCATCGATTCCAAAGAAAAATGTCTGGATAATGAACTACTGCGTGTGTGTACGACTGAAGGCTGGGACTGAACCAATAAAAATGTATCCGTCGATGGACCTGGACAACATTCAGGGCCTATCAGCATGACGCGTAAACATTGACTCCTCGCAACTCAAATCATTGGCTAAGCAGCGTGTTTGTAATAACCTCAATGTGTATCATTTAAATGCTCAATCTCTGATATCGCACGTTGATGAATTTAGTAACTTTGTTAGATCTAATAATTATGATGCTATTGCTGTATCTGAAACGTGGCTTATTTCGAACGTTGTTAATGCTCAGATTAATTTAACATCGTTCCATGTGCACAGAAATGATCATGGACGTAGGCACGGGGGTGGAGTGGCAATTTACGTTCGAAATAAGCTCTGTTGAAAAACCCTCAAACTCATCATTTGGCATCAACAATAGTACGGACCATGACTAGAGAGCTAGTCATGGTACTGACAATCGCGCGGACCATGACTAGAGAGCTAGTCATGGTCAAGATCTTCATAAAGTACTAACAATCGCAAAAACCATGACTAAGGAGCTAGCCATAGTCAAAGTCTTCATTAAGTACTAACAATCGTACTGATCATAGCCAGAAAGCCAGTCATAGCTAAGATCTTCATCAGGTACTAACAAACGCACGGACCATAACGAGAGAGCTAGTAGAAAATCATTCCAATCATAGTGGGAAATTATTCTAAGCCATTATTGGGCCGCTACCTCCGAAACCCCCACTCAGTCCATCGGAGCTAGCGAGCCAATGCATTAACCTAATCCAATCCCCTCTCAAATCACAAGACTGTTTAAAAGAGGCAGCGAGGAGAGCTACATACACAGTCCACTTCAATCCACTGAGCGAAGAAGAAGAAGAAGGAGAACAAGAAGAAGAAGAAGAAGAAGAAGTCAATCGAGGATCTATAGTAAGCGAGCAAGGCTTACAGCTACAGTGCAGTAACTCGGATACCAAGCGTGCAAGGCTTGCCTATCCTCAACGCAACCACTCGGCAGTTCAAGTCATATCAGCTACGATCAAGCATCATCTCAACAGCTCTTTTAAGGGCTAAACCTCGAAACAGTTCTTTTCAGAACTAATTATTCGTCACTCCTATACAGAGAGTGAGAATAAGCCATCTCAATAAATTAAGACTACTACGTGGTCTTGATAATAACGATCTTTTTTCAAGACCACTTCTAATTAAGGCTCTTCTTTAAGAGCGTGTGACTAACAAGTCATCTCAAGACTACTACGTAGTCTTGATCATAACGGTCTTTTTCAAGACCACCAAAGAATTGCAATCGTAAGAAACCTACCCAAGTTTGAGAGAAGGTGCCGGTATTATAACCGAACACGCTCTCTTCGCCAATTGTTAACTATTCCGAAAATTTAACTGATGGTAGCCTGGAGTATATGATAGTTGAACTCTGGTCTGTGGAAAGATAGAAAGTGTTGATCTGTGTCATCTACAGGCCGCCTCAAGCTTCGTTATTGGATGATTTTGAATTAAACTTTGACATGCTGCTGCCGTTGTACAAAAGTATCATAATTGTTGGTGACCTGAATATTAATATGTTCCTGCATAGCTTTGCGTCAAAGTGTCTCAGAGATTTCTGTGATGCCTATGATTTATATATGGTGCCGTTTGGGGCCACTTATTACACATCGTCATCGCACACGTGGATTGATCACTGCATCGTAAATGACCAGTCTGTGGTAATTGAGAGTTCTCAATCGCTGGAGCCATTTTTATCGGGGCATAATATCATCTCAGAGTCAGTGGACTTTACAGAGCCTAAACAGGAATTGAGGACATTACTGTGCCGAAATTGGAAGTTATTAGACAGTGAATCCATCGAGAGATGTTTAGCTAACCATCCATTGCCGGGTATGGATTATAATCTTTCAGCTGATGAATTAATTGCTAATTTAAATAGAGCAATCTTTCATACCTTGGATCCTATAGCTCGGGTTCACTTAGTTAAGGCTACGCGACCATCTTCGCCATGGTTTAATGAAGATATTCGTGAACTGCAGCGTAGGAGAAATAAGTTATATAGAATATTCAAGAGAACAGGGTATGCGTACACTGAATACTCCAACGTCCGCAGGTTAGTTAAGCAAAAAATTTCGTCGGCGAAAAAAGCTTTTTTGGAATCGGGAGTTGTGGTTGCCAAGCTCCCTAAACTTATATGGGATGATTTCCGAAGACTAGGTCTTTTAACCCTTCGTCACCCGCATCAGTTTTTCATCCTTCGTCACTCGCGCGGTGAGCGCTGCGCCGGCGTGTTAAATCAAGCGCGCTGTTGCCACATTTTTCAGATTGCTAAATCTATATAAAAAATAATCTGAATGAAATTTTTTTTAATAATTAATTTATCGAAATTAAAAAATAAAAGATAGATTTTCCATTTTGTTTTTAATTTTTTTTTATTAGGAATTACTCCGTTTTAATTGAAATTAAATTATTTTTAAAAACAATTTTATTAAAAAAATCGCTTGCTCATAAAATTATTACTCAAATGTATTTTAATAAATTATTTATTGTTGATATTATTATTATTATTATTGTTAATATTATTAATTCTATAATTATTAATAATGCTTCTATTGTTACTAGAATTTTTTCATTATTTTAACTCAAAATTAATTAAAAACAAAATAAAATTCAATTACCTGTTGTGGTTATATCCTCGAAATTCTTCTCAAATATTATACACAAATTACATATAATATAAATATATATTTGTAAATATAATAATTAATATTTAAATAACATATTTTTGTTTGTGACAAAATACTTATTACGGGTAGAATTATTCTTAATTATTAATAAAAAATTTATCTCTGTTAAGAGAGAATACCTAAATGTCAAACCTAAATATTTATATATCTATATCGTACAAGAGAATATTACCACACACAAGTTGGCAGCAGCGCGCGGCGGACATTTACCGGTTACTAACTCGCACTGGGCGGCGTCGCGCCGCTTTTCAATTTCTTTCGCATGAAAATATTTTTTTTTAACAAAATAATTTATTTCTTAGGAGCGGCTAATGCTAGAAATTCTTTTAGAATGTCTAATTCAAGCATTCTAATTTTTTAGACGTCATCCGTCACCGTAATTATGAGAAAATTGCATAATTGTAAAAAAGGCGGCGCCGCGCTCATTGAGCGAGTGACGAAGGGTTAAAGAGGAAAACGTCTGTGTGCCCACCGGACCTAGATCTAGAACGTTTAAATTGCTACTTTGTATCGGTTGGTGGCAGTAGTGCTGATTATAAGCGTATACGAGAAGATTGTTTGGGTGATGATACTGAAATTGCTGGTCAATTCAGATTTGTTGACATAAGAAGGATGTTAAGATTAATTTAAACAGGATCACTACAAATGCGGTCGGCCTAGACGGCTTATCTATAAGATGCTATAAACTATTAGTGCCGCATTGTATACCGTTAATTACTGATTTATTTAACACATCGCTATCTACTTCGGTTTTCCCTCAGCAGTGGAAAGGTTCATTTGTAATACCTATTCCGAAAGTGAAAACGCCATTGCAGTTTAGTGATTACAGACCGATATCGATTCTTTGTCCGTTATCTAAAGTTTTAGAGAGTTGCATTCATAATCAGCTTTTGCGCTATATAGCTACCATTGACTTTCTAGATCCGTTTCAAACGGGATCCAGAGAGGGCATGAATACCCAATTTGCGTTACTTCGTCTCTGCGACGATGTACGTATGGAATTTGATTGCCACTTAGTGACTATTGCAGTGTTTTTTGATTTTATGAAAGCATTTGACAGCGTCAATCATCACTTACTATTACTAAAGCTTAAGCAATTAAATCTTTCCAAAAGTGTCCTTGAATGGTTCTACTCATATTTATGTAACAGACGTCAAGCGACAAAAGTAAATGAACGGATGTCCTCCTGGCAAGTAACTAGCTGTGGTGTTCTTCAAGGTAGTGTTCTAAGGCCACTACTCTATGCTATTTTTGTGACAGCTTTGGGTCGTCTAATACGCTGTAAACATTTATTCTACGCAAATGACCTTGTCATCTACCGATCTTGCAAGATCTCCGAGATTGAACAAGCTATAGCCATGCTTAACGACGTTATCGAAACGATTCGTGATTGGTGTGAAGTTAACTTTCTCAGGCTTAACAGTCATACAAATAAGGCAGCTATATTTGGTAGCCAACAAAATATTAGTAGTCTTTGGTGTTTAAACGCGCCGGAGATTACTGTTGCCGGAGAGTCTGTAGAATATGTCACTACAGTAAAATGCCGTGGTGTTCGTATTGATAACATCTTATATTTGCATGACCAAGTAATCTCAACTTGTCAGCAAACTATGATTACGTTAGCGCGATTAAAAATGAACATCAGAGTATTGAATACGATGTTACGTAGAAGACTTGTTGCAGCGCTGATTTTGCCGATATTTGACTACTGTAAAGCGGTTTTTACTAACATTTCTTGCATACTCCAGCTAAAACTACAACGGAGATTAAATGCTTGTACTCGATTCATCTACGGAGTAGCCCGAATGGAAAATATCACGCTGTATCGGAAAAAACTTGATTGATTAACTCTGAAGAGTCGTCGAGAATTCTTAATCATGTGTATAATTTATAAAATGTTGCATTTGAATCAAAATAAACTGTTACACACTAATTTTAGAATTCTTCAGACAATAAGAGACCGTGCATTAAAAAAGAGTGATGTGTTTTATCAACCTACATGTAGGACTGTAACTTGTGCAAAATCGTTTTAAGTGAGTGCCATCAAGATATGAAACCAATTGCCGGCGAATTTAGTGAATTTAGAGACCTTTCCAGAATTTAAATCAGCTTGTTATAATTTATTTTTTGAAACAGACTAGTTGCGTGAAGTCAATGTTATTTTTTATATTGTTATTTTCGATTGTTGCTAATATTCAAAATTAATTTCATTAATTTTTTCATTATCTTTCATAAATTTTGTATTATTATAAATCTATACTATTGTAATATGATTATTATCCACACTGCACTTACTGTAGAACGGCGTCGTCAATTTTATCCGGGCAGTATTTGCACGTTGGCGTGCAGTGCAGCCCCATCGTAAAGAGGTAGGCGTTAAACTGTCCGTGTCCTGTCAATAGCTGTGTGAGGAAAAAGTCCGTGTCCCCGTGCTTCCGAGAAAGCCAGATGCTGATTTTCGGGATCAGTAGCGCCGTCCATCTGCCTGTCTCTCCTGATGTCCATCTGTCCTGCCACTTTTGCTGTGTTTCCGCCTTTATCCGTGCTCTTGCGTCCTTCATGTTTTCGTCACTATTTTCAGAGTCATTTTCAGCAAGATTTTTGCTCTCTCAAATGCTAGTAAATCGATGGGCGCGGCTCCCGCGATGACCAATACAGCCGCTTCGGAAACCGTGCGGTAAGCACAGGCAACCCTGAGAGTGCCTCGCCGTTGTACTGCTGCCATTTTTTGCCGGTAGGTCTTTTGTTTTAATCTGTCGGCGCATATTTCCGCTCCATAAAGCAGTACCGAATGGACTGCTTCCACAGAAGGGCTCTTCTTTTTTTGGCTTTTGGTCCCATAGTGTTGGCCATAATTCTTGCTAGGCTAAACACTGTCTTACTGGCTTTCCTGCATGTACTGTCTAGGTGTTCGCAGAAAGATAGTTTCTCGTCTGTCATTTTCCTCAGATAGCGTAGCGCCCTTGTTGACGTAAGTGTTGTTCTTCTCGTGTCCACAGCGAATGGTTTTGGGAACTATTTCTGACGTGTCAGAACGACCATCTCGGTTTTGTGCTTGGCAAGTTTCAGGTGGTGTTTGTCAAGCCAAGTCTCGACGGCGTCAATGGTTTCTTTAACAAGTAATTCGGCCTCGTCTATGCTGTCTACTATTATCGTGGCCGCCACGTCGTCTGCGAAACCCGTTAGTTCTACTTGCTTTGGCAACGGAATTTCTAGGAGCTCGTCATAGTCCGCGTTCCATAGATCGGGTCCCATTATTCAGCCTTGCGGTACGCCAGCTGTTATAGTGTATTCTTGTGAGCCTTTCGTAGTTTCCGCTATGAGCTTTCTTTCATTGAGGTAACTGTCAACTAATGCCAGATTCTCTGGCTCCGCATCAAATTTGTGCTCCAGTGTGTCTAAAATATCTTCCCAATTTGCGCTGTTAAAGGTGTTTTTAACGTCTAGTGTGAGGAGAAGACATAATTTACGAGCTTTGAGGCTACCAGACCATGCTTGCTTTGCTGTCTTTATGACTTTCTCGATCGCTCCGACTGTAGAACGGCCTTTTCGGAAGCCATGTTGGTTGGTGGCAAAGCCTCCGACACGTTCGATGTCGTTACTGAGTCTTCCTTGTATGAGCTTCTCGAGCAGTTTTTCCGCAATGTTCAGCATGCAGAGTGGTCTAAACGACGAAGGTGTTACGGGGGTTCCCTTACCTTTGTCTAAGAGAACCAATCTCTGCCGCTTCCAGACCGCGGGAAACGTGCCAGTTGCTAAGCATACATTGTAAGTTTTCAGGAGTATGTTTGGGAATTCCAGGGCTACAGTCCTGATCACTGACGTCAGGATGCCATCAGGGTCAGGAGCCTTTCCTGTCTTGAGAGATTTACCCTCGTCTTGTAGTTCCTCGATTGTAAAGGGTGTTGCTTCGCCGTTTTGAACGTGGTGTTTCTTCTCTGGCAGCGGGTTTTTGGGAAAAAGCTCTTCTACAATGCTGTTCATTGAGGCAGGTGACTTCGACGCTTCTGGTAAAGCCTTTCCAAGTCGTTTGGCGACAATTTGATAGGCTTCACCCTAGATGTCCTTTTCGAGATCGTTACAGATCTCTTTCCACAACCTTGCTTTACTTTCTTTAATGGCTCGGTTCAGCGTCTTTTCGGCCTGTTTGTACTCGTTCAAATATAAGTCTTGGTTCAGGGAGCGTTTCGCGGCTCTCGTTGCGCAGCGACGTAGCCGGTGGCATCTTCTGCGAAAAAATATTCGATGTTTAAATAGTACTCGTAGATAAAACAAATGTCGATTTTATTTTTAAAGACGCGCTGGCGTAGCAGGTTTTGCACCAAAGTGCACCAATTCAAGTTGCCTTGCAGTATGCATGTCATTTCTGCCTTCGTGGCTTCGTCAAGTGCTGTGCGGAATGCCTTGCAGGCTCCGGTGCCAAAAATATCTTTGTCCAAAGTGCAAAGGAAGTATTTTGGCTTCTCCGTGCAGTCTATGGCCCTGTGGCTTTCTCCGCCATACTTTCAGCAGCACCTGCTTCTGTCTGGTCCCGCATGCTGACGTGTTTGGTGTCCAAAACCAAGACATTTAAAGCAGCAGGTTACTTTTACAACTGGACGTATACGGCATTTTACCCAGCCGATCTTTATACGAGCTTTCTCAAGGGCCTTAATCGCGCTGGTCTCGTCTATCTCGCAGAAGGCTGCTCGATTGCCTCATGGTGGGGATTTTGTCAGATTTACCCGTTTGATCTCCAGGTTGTTGGCGAATTCACGTTCAAGTGCTTCGCGGACGTCTCCCTCAGTAGAGATCTTGTCTAGGTTGTAACGGGTATTTTTCCGGGTTTTAAAGGATGGATTTTAACCGGTGTTGAGATTTGGTCAAAGCTTACCGAGATATCTATATCCCCTAGCTCGAATGAAATCTCGCCAGAGTCCAGGGTCTTTTCAGGGGTAGCTTATTATATAATTTATAAATGATATTTGAGCCTGAATATAATTGATACACTATTTATTTTTATTTAAAACGACAAATATCAAAAAAAAAACTTAAATGATAATATGTATAAACTTTTTGTCAAAATTAAACAATATTCGAACATAACCCGCACACACCGTTTGTTTTTTCGTTTTTGGTGCCACCTCGTGGCTAAACTCTGTCTACTACCTTTATAAAGTAGTATTCCTACTGTACCGACTGTTACATACCAAATCACGGCCCTATTTTCCCTTTGTCTCGGTCTGGGTGCTTGAAAAGCATCCCTTTCGGGCTCTACTTACCCCTAATCCTGTTTGGGTGCTTGAAAAGCCACCCTTTCCGGCCCGACTTCCCCCTAGTCTCGTTTGGGTGCTTGAAAAGCCACCCTTTCAGGCCCGACTTCCCCCTAGTCCCGTTTGGGTGCTTGGAAAGCAACCCTTTCTGGCCCGACTTCCCCCTAGTCCCGTTTGGGTGCTTGGAAAGCAACCCTTTCGGTGGCCAAATTTCCCCGAAATGGTCAAGTCAGCATTTACCTGGTTCCTGGTCGGAGACGAGGTACGAGTTCCTTGGTTACTTCCTGGTGAATGGTTTTCTACTAGGAAGGTTGTAACCACTGGTAAACTTGGTTGCCTTTTCCGTCAATAAAAATCGCTTTTAACAATTTTTTGCCTAGTCTCGCCAAGTGAGAATTTCTCGCCATCTAGTGGCATACTTAAAACTACAGAAAATCGGGAAAATCTTCTAAGTTCTTTTTTGATTTATTCAAAAATGAATTCGATTTTGCCGAAATATCTGTCAACAGATTCACACATTACATCTTTTTTTGAAACAAATTTCATTCCCATACTAATCCTGGTCGGGACTTAAAAAAAATAACACTCGTCAAAATAATAATTTTTACCAAAATAATTTCTTATACTAATTTCATTTCTGGGACTTAGTCAAAAAAATAATTTCATAGTGAAAATAATTAACAAAAATAATTCTTCAGATATTTCGAATTTGTTCATCAAATTTAATTAATTCTTCTTTCAGGTAAAATAAATTTTTGTTCTTTAAAAGAACAAAAATTATCGCCACGCAGTTTCGCTTTTATTAGCTTGTCGGTTTTTACTGCAAGCGAACAAACGGCAAAATTATTCGCCACCTCTCACCGCGATGGCGAACTCAAAAATTTGCGCGTATTTTCAAATGATTAATTTAATACTGAATCGCAGTTAAATATTTTAGAACTAGAAGAAACTTTCTAATAAACAAAAAAAATAACTCGTGATATTTAAATCTTAATAAACAAAGTAATAAATAATCATTATTTTTAAACAAAATACAAAAAATGTTAATTAATCTAATGAACAACAAAAGTAACCATATTTGGTACGCCGATAATTAATTAATAAATACACATGTTAATAATAATAATAATAATAATAATAATAACACTAATAGTAATAATAATAATGACAATGAAACAATAACATAAATAGAAATAAATTCTGCCGCTCCGTCGTCTCGCTCGCACTCACATTCTTTACCATTACAAGGTCGAGGATCTCGATCGTTGTTATTGGTAATAGCGTCTTGACCGTACTTATATTAGCAGTGGCTGACTTTACTGCTTCGGTGAAAACACTAATATCTTTGGTCTTCCGAGCCATTTCGAGAAGAACGCCTCCGCGTTTCGTCCGTTTCATACACTTTATGACTACGCCCGTCTCTACAAGGTTTACCTTGGTTTTGATTTCTTTTAGGAGATCGGCATATTTTCGGCCTTCTACTGGTTGGACCAAGACAGCCTTAGTTCTTGTCTTCCGTCTTCTCGGTTTCTTAGAGCCACCCTCACTTGGTTGTTGTTAAGCTTTAGTCGAGGGAGCCACTGTTTGGTGTTCTTCCTTTTTTTTTTGTTGCCGAGTCACTTTGATCCATGTGTCCTCTCGGGCAGTTTTCTTCTGTGCTGGATTGTCACTTGCTGAGGATGGGCTGGGCGTGGAAAGCTGCCTCTTCTTGTTGTTGTGCATTCTTTGCGGTGGCAGTTTCTCAGGAGTGACCAAACCCGGCTGTGGTTTTGTAGTCATTCACGAAGATGTTTGAGTGGTTGTCGCTGACGTCGTTGATGATTTGTTGGCCAGCCTTTATGCCGTACCAGTAGACATAACCAATTTTCTAATCTCATCTCAAAGAGCTCAAAAGCATAAAAAACATATAAAAGATATATCTTTGAGCTCGAAGAGCTCAAAATAACACATTAATCATATTTTTGAGCTTGAAGAGCTCAAAGGCATCATGAAAGTGCAATTTTAAGCGCTTCGATATGGAATTAGCGGGAAGTAGCAGGGATGGCCTTTAGGGTCAACTGTTTTTCAAATTTTTTTTTTCAATAATTAATATTTAATACTTTGAACTGACAGTAATTTTTCTTAATTTTCTAATTATTTAGAAATTAATAAAAATTTATATGATAGTTAATCTTTTTTACAGATAATCAAATATATTTAAAAATAACTTAAGGTGTCAATATTTAGACCCTCGTCAATAATTGGGGCTTTTACGCTACTGTATTACATTTTTTTGGCACTTGCAAAACTGCTAGGGTTGAGATTCAGTTCATAACAAGCACATGAAAACTAGTTCTACAAAAATCATTACACTTAGTATGTAAGGCATGAACTTATTAAGATAGTAAACTTGCTGCAGAGGCTGTTGAATTATCAAATTAACTAGATAAAGAGCTATAATCCGATAACGATTCGAATAAAGAACGGTGTGCCGCGTTCAAAAAAGTTCTGTTTATTTGAAATTTCTTCAAAATTTTGATCGAATCATTGAAAATTTGGATTATAGTTGAATAAATAAATTAATAACAAAATAAACATTTGACAACTGATTATTTGATAAACAAAAAAAATAAAGGTTTACGACTTTAATTTAATATATTCACTGAAAAGTAATTGAATAATTTAAAGTGAAGGCAAAAGATTACTTTCTAATGATTTTTATTAGTTCTATGATTCATACATTTCAGGAATTTTGGTGGGCAGTATTACTAATGAGTATTGCTTTTATCATCTTCATGGGACTTTTTATTAAATGTTGTGCAGTTCATACACCGTCAAGTAACCCGAAGAAACCACCTGCCCAGCGGATAAGCGACACTCTGAGAAGACCAATGAATACATTTCGAAGGATGGTAATTACTGAATCTATTATTTTGATGAAAATAACAATTGAAGATAACTGTGCTGACAGAGAGAAAGGAAGTTTTACTAATTGACACTTTGCTCAGTAATCAGTAGTAGCTTACGAAAAAAAATTTGAAAAAAGGATGACCCGGCAGGCCATTCCTGGAACTTTCTGCTATATACGAACTCAAGACGCTTGAAAAATATCTATTCCAAAGATTTGAGCTTTTATATTTCAAAACCACGACTTATTTGAGCTCGAGATTCTAGTCATTGTTGAAAACATACTTTTTTAAAAAGTAGCAACTTTCTAGTCGTTGCGCTAAACGAAGTTGTCACATTCCGGCTACGTCGAGCAGAAAAATAGTATACACACCTTGGCCAATAAAAAGTAAAGCCTCAAACCGCATGTTTGTCAACCTCGGCTTCGCCTCGGCCAACAATTACATGTGATCTAAGACTTTTCTTATTTTACTGGCCTGGGTATGTAATATACTATTTATTACTTACCGAAAGACTCCACGTAAAATTTTGAATGCTAAAAAAACACTATTATGGAATTTTTAGAAATTACATATCTCAGTAATACTTCAACAGCGATCAGATTTTCGAGTTCGAAGAGCTCAGAGCTTCGAAAGAGATGAATTCTCGAGCGTTTTAAGCTCGTTAATAGCAAGAAACCAGGGGTGGCCTGCATGGTCAACCGTTTTTCAGATTTTTTGAAAATTTTTCTTTAACACGTCTACCGATACTGAGTGTGTAGCAATTGGCGTCGTTTTACAAGTTTAAGAGCTGATTAAATTTTAGAATTAATCGATACATTAGTTTAAAAGTTCTTTGAACAAACTCTTTTTTTGAAAATTTTATTTTTGAGATTTTATTCTCAAAATCTACTGGTTTGAATCCGGTTTAAGTAGCATTGAAAATCTAAGTCTAAAGAAGTATTTTCATTGCCGCCAATTTTATTGAAATCGGTTGTAACGGGGTTGACCGCTCAGATTAGCTCCTTAATTAAATATATTGTAACAGGGTAAAATTACCCTTAATCGATAAGTCACCGGATATCGATAATTATTCGACATAGCACTGGCGCGTCTCGATCTTCGGGCCTAAAGGGAGAATAGGAGGGGGTGAGTTTGGGTTAAAATAGGTGAGCCGTGCAGTGGAAAAGGGAGAAGTAGTGTGACCGCCAGACTGAGTGCCACGGAAATCAAGAAGGACCGATCCCCAGAGTAGTGACGAGACGAAGGAAGCCAACTACAACTAGGACTTCATCCTCAACGAGTGAGTTGGATCATCGTTTTGTTCGTCAAGGTATCAATTGTTGCTCTGTGGGAGAGAAGTGGACCGCGGTTTACCGAATGCCCAGTTACTTCTCCTCTTAATAAAATTAAAATTTATATATAAATTAATTGTGGAATAATTGCTAGTTTTGAATTTGGTGATTTTCTTGGGGGTTTATACCCGAAAATCTCTCAATTGACCTTGCGGGAAAATTTAATATCTGAGAATCATCATTAATTATTTAATATCCGAATATTTCGTTAATTTTATTGTTGTAATTTTTATAACAAATTAACTTAGTAAAATTGATTAAATTTTGTCCTTGGAAAAAAAAAATCGACAAATTTTGATTCGTGGAATTTAAGTCAAGGTCAGTTTTTGTGTCGTAGTAAATTCCAATACCCAAGGTCAAGCGAAACAGCTAGCAAATATTTTAGCAGTCAAGGTGAATTATCTCAATTGTGTCAAATTTATAAGGGATAAGACTAGAAGAAGATTATTGACAGTATTTTATTTAAGATTATTATTAAGAATTAATTATTGAATATTTTATATTAAGAAAATTATTGAGAAAATTATTAAGAGTTAATTATTAAGAATATTTTATATTAAGAATTTAATTAGCAAGGATAATTATATTAGGAAAATTATTAGTTGAGATTATTATAGAGCAGAAAATTATTAAGTAGATTATATTAGGAATTTTTATTGAGAATTTTATATTGTAAAATTATTTTATGTCGTGAGAAATTTAGAAAATTTTAGGGATTAAGTCCGTGATTGATTAAATTAATTTTTACTGAATTTGATAATTATCGACGTGGACATTAAGTCTAAGGAATTATTAAGTGTATTGTCGCAAATTCTCCAATAAGGAGAATTTCCGTAATTCTTTTTTACGTAGCTGATTGGTCAGGAATTGGTTCAGGAATTATCTGCTTAAAAATAAAAGACTCGGTGTTGGGGTGAATAATTATGAAATAATTTATTCCCCAATGGGAGAAAACTCTAGCAATTGCTAGAGAAAAAACTCCTCGAAGATGATACAGTTAAGAAATGTGAATGTATGAATATGTATTGTTGTGAATGTATAAATCCGTATTGATGTGAATGTATAAATGTGTATTGATGTAAATGAGTATGATAATTGCACTGGTGTGCAATGAGGGGTGAGAATTGCTCTCAGCCGCCGTTAGGTTATTGAGGTTAACCGTCAACCGTTAAATTTATGATAAGATGTAATATATAATGATAATCAGAAAGAATCGTGTGTTTGTGATCGAAAGAGAATTGACTATGTTGGTAATGGTCAGAAATGACCTGTAATTGTAATGATTTGATCGCTGGGATCAAGTGCGTAGCGATCCGAGAGGATCGAAAGTTGATCGCTGGGATCAAGTTGAATTGTGATCCAAGAGGATCTAATGTTAGAATGTTTAATTTGATCCTTGAGGATCTGATTTATTTTTTGATTTAAATGATTTGAATATTTGGTTAAATTGGCAATTGAATCTACTATTTCTAATTGACGCGAGAATTTACTATTTAATTCAGATTATTTTTTATATGATTCAACAAATATTAAATATATATATTTTTTACGTACTTTATCTCTAAAAATGATATTTTGAATTTAATAAATAAACGATTAAAGTTTAGTTAAACAAGCACCGTGAATGAAATTAATTACTAATTAACACTGATTAAATTTCAATTAATTTGCAAAATGTAGTTAAATAATAACAACTTTAATTATAATTAAATATTAAAAGAACTGAAGTAAAGATATTATTAATTATTAAAGGTTGAATTGAAGATTCTTAACAAATTGAATAATGCTATTTGACTGCGTCTAATTTATTCACATAAAGAACAATGGCCGCGAGGCTGTATACCAAGTACGCAGTAATTTTAATTCGCGTCTTAAATGTTTGACTAAGAATTCAAGTTGAATCTAATATGACGCGTAAAATTGAATAAATGACTTTAATTAAGCACTAGACTGATAATTAAACGATAATTAATTATTTTAGTAAGCAATGAAACACTATGAAAGAATTGTTATGTCAGAGAGATCGCAGGTATATTGCACTAGTCACAAGTTCCAGTACAACTGCCCGCACATGGCGTCCCTTCGGGCCTCGTGCCCCGGGCTTGCCGGTCTTCTTCCCGCTAAATCATGGTGCGCATGTGCAGCAGCCATTTTATCAATGCGTTCATGAGAACGATAATAGAAGTTGCCATGAGAATGACCCATGTTAGATGTTAAGTATAGATGTTTAAGTTTTGAATGTACTCATGAGAGCAATCCAGTCAATCTCTTTTTTACCGACATCAAACATTAAGTGAGTTGGAATTGTCATAGTAAGAATTTAGTCAGATTTGGTTAATTAAACTTATGTTAATAATTTTGAAGTGATTGTAAAGGTATATATTGTGATTCAGTTAATTCAAGGCATTAAGCCTCTGGTTCTATAGAAATTAGTTTAAAGTTAATTGACAATTGTCGTTTTGTTAATTACTAATGATTGAATAATTTATTTTAATAAGATTGTAATTAAATTAAAATCATTTTTAATTTAAAATAAAATTCAATTAAGCGAAGTGTGGGTTATGTGTGTGAAGAATTGTACGGGTTATGCGTGATAGAGAGTGTTAATAGTGTTAAGTTCGGTAGTCCGGTGGACTTATAATTTTAAGCTTAGTTTTAGGCCAGGTGTGGAAGACCGTTTGTTCGAAAAAGCCCATTAGTTTTACGCCAGGTGTGGGAGACCGTTTGTTCGAAAAAGCCCGTCTAGTCATCGTATCGTCGTTGGAAGGTTCGTTTGTAAATATCGTTATTTCGCAGTTTATTCTCCGCTTCGTTAGTTAATAAGTTAGTTATAGTGTGTGAGTGAGCGCTTAAATTGTTAAGTTTGTTAAATTATATTGTTAATAAATATTGATCAATTTTGTTAATTAAATTTTTATTATTCAACAGCACCTTCCTCCACTCTCTCTACCCTAAGATTAAGTTTTCTCAGCTCTGGACCGGTTCCAGGAACCGTGATTAAAAATCCTGGTGGCGCCCTAATAATTATATTGTTGTTTAGTTTTGTTGTTTATTTATTTAAAAATTGATTAGGGGCCAACCTGAGCAGGTAAAACTGTTACAATATAACTAAATAAAATTGAAAACTAAAATTATTAACAAAAGGGCGCCACCAGGATTTTTAATCACGGTTCCTGGAACCGGTCCAGAGCAGAGAGCTTATCTTACAGGGAGAAAGAGTGAGGAAGGTGATCTGAAATAAATAAATTTTTATTTAACAAAATTAACCGGTATTTATTTATAACAAAAATAAAATAACAAAGTGCACACATTCACACTCACACACGAAATTTTCTTAATCCTGACAGTACCCTCTTACGGAGCATCTATACTGCGGTTTCTACTCAAATCGCGCTGTCCACCGGGCTCTCACGCTCTTAGATTGGATCACTCTATTCGGCAAACCATCAACAAATAGAGTTCGTAATAATTAACTAAATCGCGCTGTCCACCGGACTCTCACGCTCTAAGATTGGGATCGCTCTACTCGGTAAACCATCAACAAGTAGAGTTCATTTTATACTCTCTATTACACATTACCCACGCTAATCTTCACACACATATCCCACACTTCTTCACACACACACTGATTTACTTTGTTTTATTTTTTTCCAATATTACAGAGAAATTGACAAAAATTTACTTTTGCAAATTACTACATTGACTCAACAAATTCAGTCATCAGCTAATAATTAAATTTACCGAATATTTTCAATCAACAATTTAATTCTCTAAAATCCGAATGTAATCCGACTTATAATTTTGATTCAAAACTAGTCACGAGTTTATTTCTCAACATTAAAATAAATCCATTTCTTGTAGATTTTTTCAACAATTTTAATTAACGTATCTCGAACTTATGATCCACGTTGTTAAATAAATTCTTAAGAATTTTTCACGATGATGAAATAAAATTAATAAGATAAATTTTTCCAGAACTTAAATTCAATATAAAATTTCCTCGAGGGAGTTTCCGATTAGTTAATTAAAAATTATCAAATAATAGACAATTATTCTCAGTTAATTAAAATCATAAATTTTTGGCCAGGTTTAATGAAACAAATTCTCAATAATTTACATTCAATAAAATATTTGCGCGCTCAAAACAGACGCCAATTTTTATGGTAGCTCGTAGTGACTTTTTGACCTTGGGTATACGTTAACTACGTTGTACGATTCAACCGATGTTTCTTTAGTCCGTGAGAAGACAATGGAATCTTCCCGAAGAATTTATTATTCGGTTTTTATTTAGTAAACAAATTAGTTGTAAATGAGCCGATTTTTCTGATGTTCAGAATTATTTCAAATAATAAATTTTACGGCAATTAACACCACAAGGTCTTTGAGTAGTCCTCGGGTATAAACCCCCTTGAGGTACTCTCAACGAAAACTAGCGAATCGAAATTGCAATTAATTAATTACTGAACTATAAATATTAATTATTGAGAAAAGTTAATTAAGTAAATTGATTGAACGATCCAATTAATAAATGGAAAAGGAGAAGTAACCGAGTATTAGGTAAACCGCGGTCCACTTCTTTCCCACAGAGTAATTCTTGATACCTTGACGAATAAAACGACGATCTAACTCACTCGTTGAGGATGAAGTCCTAGTTGTAGTTGAGGTCCTTCGTCTCGTCACTACTCCGGGGATCGGTCCTTCTTGATTTCCCGTGGCACTCTCTCTGGCGGTCACACTACTTCTCTCTTTTTCACTGCACGGCTCACCTATAATAACCCAAAACTACCCCCTCCTATTCTCTTTTTAGGCCCGAAGATCGAGACGCGCCAGTGCTATGTCGAATAATTATCGATATCCGGCGACTTATCGATTAAGGGTAATTTTACCCTGTTACACGGTTAAGATCAGGTGCCGTAAGTAATCGGGAAGCTCGGGCTCGATTAAATGATATATTTATTAATTAATTGAAGATAGAAGAGAATTATGATAGGAGGAGAGGCAAGCCTACATGTCCGCGCTTCATCAACTCCCAATTGGGACTGGCTTTGTCTCTCCGTTTTTAATTATGACAATTAAAGATTGTCGACATGATGCATCTCAGGTTACCTATGAGAGAGTCGTCGAGGCCCGGGTCTCATGCTGACTCTGATGTTTATACCACGGGCCGCGACGGCTCCTTACTGCGAGAGATTTCCGTTACCTAGCTGGCGATAAGCGCCAGCGAAGCAACCGAAATGCTCCCCGGAGTAGTTCGAGAAAATTATATTGAATAATAAAAAAAAAAAGATTCCTTAAAACGTTACACTTCAAAAAATGATTCCGCGGTAACAATAGTTGTATCACCATTTTTCAAAAAGTTATTCAATCGTTAATTAACATTTTTTTACGGGTTTGAGTTGCCGCAAAAGGCGGTATAAAAGTTAAAATAATTAATCTATAAAAATCATTTGTTTCTTAGAGCCCTTTTTATAAACTTACTCAATAAGATGACGTTAAGAAAGTTTGTAAAATATTTTTATTTTATTAATTATTAATTTTTGAATTAACAGGAGGATTTAAAATTTAAAGAATGTACGTTAAATAACTTTTTTCCTAATTTAAAGATATTACTGATTTCATATTCTTGTTAGGCATTGTACCATTACTTTTCGAATTTTTTCATGCCATTTGTTTATAAATTTTTTATTAACAAACGGATTGATTCAATATCTTTCAAAAAAATTTTTTTTGCACCATATTATTACCGTAAGAAAACAATGATTAAAAAAATTTTTTTTTTTCACTCAAAAACAATATCTTATTGTTTACAATCGCTTTTTTATATTTTGATTATTCAAATAAATTATTGAGGAATCAGCTTTTATAAATCATAATTTGCATTTCTAAATATAATGGCAAAAAAAATTTTTGCTTGTCAACAACTTATTCATTTATTCATTTAACAATTTGTTATAAATCATTTTTTTTCGTCCCATTTTTTTCAAAAACATACAAAAATTACAAAAACAGCAACCTGCAACATTATGGCAAAAAAATTTTTCACAAACCATCTGGATTTTTGTACACAACAGAATCCAAGCACTGACTCGATTTGTGAACAAACAAATTGCTGTAATTTTGCAACTATTGCAGATGACACTAAAAGCCACGTCTGCAACTTCCCGCTAATTCCATACTTAAAAGTGCTCAAAATTTTACTTAATACGTTTTTGAGCTCTTCGTGCTTAAAAATATAATTTACGTGTCATTTTGAGCTCTCCGATCACAAAAATTCTATAAAAGTCCAATAGAACACTATTTTTTGAATTTTCAAACCGCAATAACTTTTAATCTATCAACCGATTTTCACGCAGTTCACGGCATTCGACGCAATTTTTTAGGCCTCATAAAGAATCTTTAAGTTTAAATTGATCAAACTACGAATTTTAATAAAATTCCGAAAAAAGACGATCGATGTGGTATTTCGATGTCAAAAGCTGATTAGTTTTTCTAAGTTCTAAGTTTTTCTTAGTACTTTGAACATCTTAAAAATGAGAATGAAAATAGAAAATGAAAGACTTATTTTCAAATCAGTACAAACAGGCCAAAAACACTTCAATTCGAGCCATCAAAGCAAGTAAAGCGATGTTGTGGAAAGAGATCTGTAGCAATCTTGACAAGGACAAGCACAGAGAAAGTACCTGGCCCTGATGTTATACCGACATGGGTGATCAAGATTGTAGCTCTAGAGATTGGTTCTTTTCGACAAAGGTAAAAGAAAACTCTGTAACACATTCGTCGTTTAGATCATTCTGCATGTTAGACATTGCTGCAAAATTGCTTAAAAAGCTCACACAGGGAACACTCTGCAACGACATCGCTCGATCTGGAGGCTTTTCTTCTAACCAACATGGCTTCCGGTAAGGTCGATCGACTGTCCGCGTAATCTAAAAAGTCATGGAGACAGTAACAGTAGCATGGTTTGGTAACCTTGAAGCTCACAAGTTGTGTCTTCTTGAGATATTTTATATGCTTTAGAGCACAAATTATACGTGGAGCCAGAAAATATGGCACTAGTCGACAACTACCTTGACGAAGGGACGCCGATCACAAAAACCACGAAAGGCTCACGGGAACATAACGAAACGGGAACATAATATATTGGCAGGCGTGCCGCAAGGTTCAATTATGGGGCCTGACTTATGGAACGTGGACTACGACAAGTTCCTAGAAATCCTGTTGCCGAAACAAGTAGAGCTCACGGGTTTTGCAAACGACGTCGCGACCATAATAGTAGTAGATAGTGCCGAGAAGGCAAAACTATTGGTTCGGGAAACTAGTGACGCCGTCGAAACCTGGCTCGAGAAACACCACCTGAAACTCACCAATTCTAAAACATAGATGGTTTCCTTGACTCTACAAAAATGGTTTCTTAAACCTTTTGCCGTGGACATGGGCGGGAAAACATTGACGTCAAGAAGAGCACTGCGTTTTTTGGGAGTAGTGATAGACGAGAAGTTGTCTTTCCGAGAACACTTCGAAAACGCATGCACGAACGCAAATTAAACAGTATCCAACCTGTCGAAAATTATGGCCAACACGATGGGACCACGAACCAAAATAGCCCTTTGGAAGCAGTCCACTCAGTTATGCTTTACGGAGCGGAGATATGGGCAGACATCCTGAAGTAAAAGACATACCAGTGTAAGATGGCAGCGGTGCAGCGGCGAGGCGTTTTCAGGGTTGTCTGGCTTTCTCGGAAACACGGAGACACGGACTGCTTCTTCACCCAGCTATTGATGAGACACGGATAGTTTAGCGCCTATCTCTTCAAGATAGGGCTGCATCGCACGTCAACGTGCAAATACTGTCCGGACCAAATCGACGACGCCGAACACACTTTCTTCGAGTGTGTGCGATGGAAGGACTAAAGAAGCAGCACCGGAGAAACTATTGGCACCACGGTCTCCCCGGAAAGCTTGGTAACCGGCATGCTCAAAAACGAAGATAACTCTTCAGCTGTCGCAGCCTACGCGCAGTGCCTTCTAAAAGAAAAAACTGCAGAAAGGGACCAATAACCAAAAGCAGGCATCGTAAGACAAAACATTAACTGGGTTGACGTAATGCTAACGCGGTTCCGATCCAGTCTTCCTCGCACCTTTGTTCAGGAAACAACAAGAGGAGGGATTAAGTGGGTGATTTATGGACGTAAGATTTTTGGACTCAGTATCCAGAACTGGACCAGAACATGGAGTAATTGGTCAGGGTCGTGAGAGATTGCTGAAAGAAACCAAAATTTAAACACAGAAATTCGTTTTACAAAATTATATATTTATCCCATGTTTTTTACAATTGAAATAAGGCCTTACAACAATTAATAAAAATTTATTGGATGATCTCACTCATACACAACTCTTATCCGGTTATATCTCGCGCTGTCTAGCTGACCCTCACGTTGTTGTAGTGCCCGCTGTCCACTAGACCCTCACGCTACCCTATCAACTTCTCGCTGTCCACCGGACCCTCACGCTACTCTAACTTTTTTCACGCTGTCCCACGGACCCTCACGTCACTGTGCTGGACCCTCACGTTACTACACACACTGTCCCACGGACCCTCACGTTATTCTAAGAAATCTACCCCGAAGCCAGAAGAGTATACCATGAAACCGAGGTAAACTCTTTATGCACACACAACCACACTATTTATAATTTCCAATAATAAAAATAATACAATGAATTATTTCCAACTAATAAAATAGTTCCTAATTATAATTTATAATTCCTAAAATAATTCCTTAATTCCTAATTATAATTTTTCTATTTACTAAATTACTGCCGTGTTCTTAATATTACAACAACAATAATTATTACTTCCAAGAGTTCTTCGTATCTTGAATTAATCCTAATTTTGTCGAGTCCGAGAATTCATTAAATAAATCTTATTCCATTCGTTTTAGTCAAAGTTAATTAATTAAATTCCGATAATTGAGTAATATTAAAATTGCCTAAATTATTTCCATTTAATCCAAATTATTTTATTAAATCCATTCGTAAGTAGTAAATTTAACGAAGTTTTATTTTCTTTCTAAATGTGAAATTTCTACAAAAAGATATTGTAGTTTACATAGAGAGATTTTAGTTTTGACCTTAAGAAGGTTTTATACTAAATTTAATGCGCTGTCAAATGGCCGACTTTCTCTCAAGGCCGTTAATTTTTATGTTAGTTACTTTTTGACAAAAATTGACAAGTGTCTGAATTTGTAATTTTGAAAATGTTATTGGATTAATTTTTTAATGTTAAATCCGTTTTGCCGTAAATAATTCAGTTTGTCGATTTACTCAATTTCATTTTTACCAGCAAGCCAAATTATTAATTACACGATTATGAATAATTAGTAATCTACACACGACATGAGAATCTAAGATTAATAACCCGAAATATGTTCCTAGTATAATTAAACTAGATAGACCTACGTGTAAAATAAGTAACCTGACTAAAACGAATCATTTTTTCTAAACAAATTAATTAATAACCCGAAATAGTTCTTGGTATTATTAATTAATTGGTTTATAATTTATTCTAATTTTAATTGTAAATTTAATCTTAATTCTTAACGATTGTGAACGAGCACGAAATGGCGGTGACTTTCAGCCGACATGAGGCCTGGCTGATACCGCAGTCCTGAAGAATAATTAACTCGTTATTTGTATCTGGAGTTTTTTTATAATTTTTATCAGTGCTTCCTCGATGAGCTGTAAACTCCTCGTCTTCGAGTATTGGTGTAAATTTTCCTTGGTGAGGTATTCTCAACTTGGCGGCAAAACTGTGGTCACCATCACTCGCTCCCTGAATATTGATATAGCCTGTAACCGTAAACCAGCATTAGAAATTATCACAAAATTAAAATTAATTTAAGCAAGCTGACATTTGGCCTAGCAAGCAATAAATTAATAAGGTGTTATCGCTTCGTTCCACGTTGGTCGAGCCGATATCAAATGATTACACTGGCACACAAAAAAAAAATTGTCTGTACACCGGGCGCCACCTATCTACGGGCATGTTTTTCGACCCGCTGAATACGAATTTCAAGTCAGTTTAGGCTGTCCAGCCTTCAATTTCGAGTAAATTGCAAAAAACCCCAAAAAATTGATGTTTTTGGCAAGAAAAAAAATTTTGAGATCTAAGGCAAGCATAATTTTCATGTATTTTAATCTGTTAAATACTAATTTCGACCGTACTTTAATCATAAACTTTTTTAATTTTAAAAAAATTGTGAAATGTCCATAAAAATTGCAAAATCGTGAAGAATTGGGATTATCTTGGTTCAAAAAATTTTGTGGACCCAGATTGACAAAGATTTTCATGTAATTTAATCTGCTTGATCTAATTCTGCAATAAATTTGGCCCATAGTCCCCTTAAACATTCATAAAATTGCAAAAAATCGATTAAATAGCAGAAAATTGCTGCTGAAAAAATGGAAAAAAATCTTTTAAACACAATTAAATAAATTTCTTGTATTTTATATTAACAAAATACAATATTAAAATCTGAAAATGCAAAAAAATCGTAAAATCTATGAAAATGACGTATAAACAGAAATAGTAGAATGATTTCCCAACTTTTAAACTGTTTTCCGGTGGTATCGAAATGAACTCTTTTATTTTTAAATGATCTACAGTATAGATTTCTCTTTTGTTTGTTATTTTCTTTTGATATATCTCATTTGAGTATCCAGCAATAGTCTGCCATCATTTTGATATTCCACTTTCCTTGATACCTAGTCTTCATTTCATTCATGTCGATGAAAACGTTCTCCCTGTTCTTCACTGTACTCCCCAAAATTCTCAGAAAAGTGGTCGATGTGAGAATTCAGGAAGTGTAATTTTAGATTTATTGAGCAACCTCAATTTTTGTAATTTGTCACTAATTCTTCGATATTGTCCTGTAATTTTCACTTTTATTATTTCCTAAAAAGTTATGACACACACATTTTTGAAAGTTACCCAAGCTGTTCTCTCCGTATTATTCATTTTACCTATAAAATTAGCATCCTGAAATAGAGTTGTATTATTAATCATTTATTCAAATCATATTTTTTATGAACTAGTAAATTTATAAATTTTCATTTATAGTAATGTTTATTTTTCCACTTATACTTTTGGAATTGAAATCAAATAAACATATTATTAGTTGTACGTATTTTTAAAAATAAGGAATTTTATTTGTTCAGTTGGTCATACGAACAACTGTAAAATTGAACAGATGATCTAGTTTACATAGAATCATTTGTATTTATATCCAATTATCCGTAAATTTTTCCGTGCTTTTATTCATTTCTATTCATCAGCTTTTTTTTGAACTTTCATATTTATTTTGACAAATTTTCATAAATCCAAACTTTCATTCATACCAAAGCAACACGAGCATCCATAAATTATTGTCTCTTATTGTACAAGCGATCATGCAATGAAATAAAGTCTGCACATTGAAGAAGTTGAAATCCCAACATGATGGCGAATTTTTACTAAATAAAGGAAAGGTGGAAGAAGAAGTATCCACGTCGTAGATCATTTCAAAATGAAACAGTATAATACCCTCGAAAAACAGTTAAAAATCCAATTTGTGTACATTCTTGGATCTTAATCTTTCATTTTAGAAATACAAGATACAAGAAATACACGCCGGGTGTACAGACAATTTTTTTTTGTGTGTCGGTGTTACCTTTGCTGGATGCTTTTGAGAAATTTGCGTCCAGTAGAGCCACTCAGTCACAATGAGTCTTATCAAATTTTCTTCTTTCCTTGCTTCCTCTGCTCTCCCCACTATCACTACGTCGATTTCTCCACCTTGGGGCCTCGTTTCATAGCTTCAGCTATGGTTACGAGCACTTAAGATCACACCGCACTGTGATCTGTCGATAACTAACACAGTGCGGATAAAAGGGCCTTTAACGGGTAACGATTACTCCGTTACACCAGCCTTGTTAAATAAAAAAAAAAAAAAAAAAAAAAAAACATACACATAAACGCATGTGATTGAGAGCAAGTACAAACACATACGCAAGAACAAAGAGGCCATAAAAGGGTTCAAACATACCATCAAGGTGAGCAAAGCGTCGTTGTAAAAGGAAATCTGCAATGACCTGAACCAGGATATCTGAGGCAAAGCCTATTTGATTTTCTTCAAAAAACTCAAAGAAAGGCTGCATCAGAAGCACTAAAAATCCCAGCTAATATGGGCAACATTGTAACGGGTACTCTTTGACTTACTTTACCCCCAGCTCGATTTAGCTCGCCGGAGTCCAGGATTTTAACGAGGGTAATTTTAATTAAATCAAACTCGAAAATTTGATTAACATATTCAAACACAGAACCTCTTTATTTTAATTAACAAAACATTAATTTTGTACATTTTACAATAAATGGCGAATTATCAAACCCACACATGCACGGCGTATACGGTTTTATTTACCGTCGTCGGTAAAATAATTCTCCCGTTGCTTACAAAAATCGCGTGGCTGATTCCTCTCCGTCGGCCGTCTACTTCCTGGTTTCTGACGGGAGGCTCGTATTGCCCCACAGGCAATACTTCGCTATTTCCAAAGAGAAAATGAATAAAATCCACCTCGCCCCACCTATTCAGCTGTGGTTGCCACCTTTTGGCTAAAGGCCTCCAGGATGAGAGTCGCCTTTGGCTCGTGGGTGGAAAAGTTCACTTACCTGTGGTAGTCCGCACCAGGTAGAGTGGACTCTCATCAATTTCTTCGGCCAGAAGTCTCCAGTCGAGAAAATTAAACCCAAATAAAGGTTGTTCATCGACGGAAAATTTTTGGTCTTTATCAATCCGAAAGTTTTTACTAAAAGCGATAATTATCGTCACCTATTGCGCACAGTCAAACTTCGGGAATTTCCTGAAAAATTATAAATTTAATTCCATTAAATATTAGAATCGGTCAAACAATTCGTCGATTTACATAAATTTCAAACAAATTTTACTTCCATACAAATTCTCGTCGTGACTTAGCAAAAATAATATCCGTCCAAAATAATTAATTTAACCAAAATCATTTCCCCTACTAATTTAATTTCTAGGACTTAGCAAAAATAATTAATTTGACATTTTGAATTTATTCGAAATATTTTAATTAATTCTTAATTTTAAATAAATTTAATTTTTGTTCAATTCTTAGAACAAAAATTATCGCTACGCTAATTCGTTTTCATCAACTCGACGGTTTGTACGCAAGCGAACCAACGACGAAATTATCCACCATCTATCGCGGCGATGACGAACTATTCAAAATTCTTTTAACTTTTAATAACAATTTCAATCAAACAAAAATAAAATTATAACAAATGTTTATAATAATCGAGAAAGATCGTCGACGAAATATTTGGAATCAAGTATTTTTTTAACGTAACTCCGACATTTTTTGGAATCACTTATAAACGACTATCTCGATCAATTTAAAAAACTAATCAGTTTTCAACATTAAAAAACTACGTAGATCGCCTCAAAGACGGTTTAAATCGGTTGATTCGTTCGAGGGATATTGTGAACGAAAGAAAACCAAAAAAAGTGTTTTTTCGGAATGACACCGAAATTTCCAGTTTGATCAATTAAAACTTAAAGATTCTTTATGAAGCTTCAAAAACTGCATTGAATGTCGCCAACCACGTGAAAATAGGTTAATTTATTCAAAAGTTATTGCGGTTTAAAAATTCAAAAAATAGGGTTTTATGAAACTTCCATCAGACTTCTGACCTGAAGAGCTTAAAAGCATAGAAAAGCTATTTTTTTGAGCTTGGAGATCTCAAAATAATATATCTCAAAATACATAAATTGTATTTTTTAGCTTGAAGAGTTCAAAAACATTAGTGCAATTTTGAGCGCCTAGGTATGGATTGAGCGGGAAATTGCAGGGATGGCCTGGAAGGTCAACCGTTTTCCTAATTTTTTTTGACCCAGTCGCTGACTATCCATGGCCAATTCAACGTTTACCTACTTAAATTGGGCCTGCACCAGACTCCAATGTACGAGTACTGCACGGACAAAAATGACGACGCTAAGCTCACGTTTTCTAAGTGCGAACGTTGGAAAAATCCCAGAGCAAACACCGAAGCAGTTAAAGGCAAAGCACTCAAGTCTGAGAGCCTCGGAAATCACTTGAATGACATTACTGTTAACGTGCGGCGCCTTCTGATAGATAATATTTCAAAGAGAAACAAGTAGAACAGGAGCAGACGTCGTTAGACACAGCGGAACTGTGCTAAAGTAATACTAACGCGGTCTCGATCCAGTATTCCCTGCTCGAAGTATGGGGGATGAGGAAAGGGGAAGATTTAGTGGGTGGAAATCCAACACTACCAATAACATCATCTGTCAGTGTCTTGAAAGATTACCCCTCCCGCCCTCGTTAAAAAAAAAAATTACACACACTCTCACACATAGAATTAATTTCTAAAATTAGGTTGAAACTAATAACTTTCTGATTTTTTGAATTTCATTGATTTTCATAGCAAGAATTCAAAAAACGACATGTAGGAATAATTGTCGGTCCATTATATACAGCGTAACTTTAATAGGATACATACACGTGGCCTTATCTATGAATATTACATAATTCATTCTAATAGAAAAATTTGTTAAATATAACTAGCCTCTATTAGATTATAACGTTTATTTTTGAAACTAGTTTATAGAGTGACTTTCCAGTTGTTATTCTTATAAGAAATTTTTTTTTTTTTTTTTCAGCGATATCCCCACAACAATGCCGCTTCAAGGCATATTTCAAGTTCAAACTCAGCTCGAAATAATGCTCGTGTATCTACTCACAATAATAATGAAGATCGAGGAGCGCAATATTATCCTAAAGGTATGACCACAATAAGAATCGGAATATAATTGACTAAGCTATTCTAAAATACTACTTTATATCATTTTCTGATCAATATTATTATTAACGAATGATCAATTTTTTGTTTTCAGGCTCTTAGATAAAAAGTTATATATATAAGACCAAAGAAAGGCAAGAGAAGCACATTATCATATATCCATTCTGTGTTTCAATGAAGAATTTTACAGAACAAATGTACATGGTTTTAAGTTTTTTGTATCTATTTAATTGTTATAAATATATAAAAAAATTAAACAACATTATTAATTCCTGTGTAAAAATTTAGGAATCGGTCGATCCTAAAGGCCGTCCCTGAAACCCCTTATTTTAATTGTTATAAATATATAAAAAAATTAAACAACATTATTAATTCCTGTGTAAAAATTTAGGAATCGGTCGATCCTAAAGGCCGTCCCTGAAACCCCCTTATTTCTGAGCACAAATCTCGAAAATATATTCTGTATAAATTTTTAAGCTCGTGGAGTTTAAAAATATATATTTATAAATGGTGTTATGGGTGTCGATATTCATCGTGCAAATGGTCTCAATAATTAATTAAACAAATAAAATTAACATTCCTATAATGATCCCTTAATAAAGAGACGAATCATAGATTAGGGTTGTTCGAATTTTTTTCCAACAACTAAACTTTTACCGAACAACTTTAACCAAAAACCACAGAATTACTTTAATACAGAGACTAATCGTAATTATGGAAATCGTTGTTTAGCTGACGGCAAGTACCAACTCAGCGACGAAACAAGTCTAGATACTTCCACAGTTCACTTAGCTAACAAAATTAACAGTTCAGCGACGAAACACATACCTAGAAAATTTCGTAGTTCACTAATACACTGTTAACAGAAACAAAATATAAATCATGCATTAAAATGCTAATATGTAAATAATAGAAAATATTAGAATTAAGTAGATGAATAGGTTACCTTTGTGATTTGTTGCTACCTGCTGAGACAATGTAGACTTACTAGGGTAACGATTAGAAACACTTTACTACTGAATGTTTACTTAAAATTTAACTTCGTGTTTCGCGACAATTTAAAATGCGCCCTTTTTAGTGGAAAATTGTAATCGAATCAATGCTTTTCGCGGAATATTTAAATTTTATATCAACGCTTTTTGCAGAAAATAATGAACACAAAGAAAGTAAATAAAAACTATTTATGCTATAATCTGGGTCACTTTTCCGACCAAATAAATTTCTGACTGATCAGTGATGCAGCTATTTGAATTTATTTGTTTCGCCGTGCAAGACTCACTTCTTTATCGGTTCGAGGTACCTCGATCACCGGGAATAGAATGCTCTAGTGATAACAGATTATGTTAGTGCTCTTTAAAATTTTAGAAAAGGCCTAACCACGAACATCAAAATAATGCCCAGAGCACAATAAAACTGTCGGCGTCAAGAACGTCGAGACTTCTGAAGATTACTGTAGACTGATTGTAATAATCTTTTAGCGAGCTTATAAAGGGACATCAATTTTGATGTAGTGGGAAAACAGATGGTACCTATGCGTTGAAAAATTCTAGAAGTTTCAATAGTATGACTCAAATTCATGTGCGTTTCACATGATATTGAGCAACTACCGAGCATGCACTAGAATGCGGTCATAGGCAAATACAGGTGCTAAGGGCGACACGATTCTTCAAGGAAGCTCGAAGTCTAACCGTTTTCTAAGACAAAATGTTGAAATTACTTGCGTCAGAAGGTAGCATGAAGTGTACAGCTATTATAATATTTAATAAATGTGTCAACCACTTGAGTAAACAAGAAACTGAAAATTAAGAAACACTAAAATCCAAGTACATATATAAAATAATAAAAACTTTGTAACAGAATTTAACTATTTAACCAATTATTCGGCGGTGGAGGCGCCGAAGAAAATAGAAATTCGTCCAGGCTGCCCAACCAATGACAAAATGTATCGAAAGCAACAAATCTTGGGAGGTACCCTCGGGGTTATCCCCCAATGACCCACTGTTTGTTTGCTTGATAGACTTTATGTCTACTCCAGTTTCTGTCGGGTTAATCTTGGCCTTAATTTCCTTGAGGAGATCAGCGTACGTTTGACCTTTAGCTGATTGAACAAGCACAGCCTTAGTTTTTTTCTTCTTCCTTGGTTTCTTGGAGCCATCCTTATTTGGCTGGCTTTTGGCTTCAGTAGATTGAGTCGCTGGCTTCTGTTCCATTTCCTTCTTCTTCGTTCACCGAGTCACATTGATCCAGGTATCGTCTCGGGCTGTCTTTTTCTATGCTGGTTTGTCGTTGGCTGAAGAAGGGATAGGGAAAGGGATAGGTGTAGACAATTGTCTCTTCCTGTTGTCCTTTTCTTGCCGTAATAGTTTGATTGGAGTAACCTGGAGCGGCTGTGATTTTTTGTTCAGCCCCGGAGTTGTTTGGGTCGTTGACTCCGACATGCCCGGTGATTTGTTGGCCAGCTTGTATGCCGTAGTAATAGACGTGACCAATTTTCTGATTTCATGATGGAGGTTTCGTTTGTCCTTGATGAAATCAGCTAACTCTTCGATTTTGCTACCGAGCCGCTTCATTGACGATTGTTGGCCGGTGACGGTTGGTAGAGACTTGATCCTTTCTATATAACAATGAATATTGACGGGCAGAATAGGTCTCCACTCTTTGTAGAAACATTGCTCGTCTGTCTGTTCTCTTCTATCTGGGCTGTGTTCATGCTTCCTGTAACATTGCTAGCATTGCTAGACAGCAGAGCCATGGGGTCCACTTCGCTGTTCAAACGGTCGCTTGATAACGACGAGCTTAGGCCCGTTTGCACGCCTTCCCTCGCCGGCACTGGGGTATCCAACCCCTGTACTGTAAACAATGTTTGAAAGTTCTGTGACATTTCCATATTGTTGTTTGCTAGGTTTTGGTCCACCCCGAGTATTTTATTTGATCGGCACCCGATATATCTGCCAGGCAGATATGTCTGGCATTCTCCCATCTGCCACCTGGAGAGGCGCCCGATGCGGGATATGTGAGGATGTGTTGTAACGGAGTGTTTTATTATCCCGCTCAATAGCAGCCTTATTTATTAAACAGATGTTAATTTCCAATTCGATGAGATTATTTAGATATTAATTTTAAAGGCACCACCATGTTGTTATAACGGTGTCCTGAAAACCGGAAGAAACATGAGAAATAATTTACAGAGTAGAGAGATATAGGAAATCGTCTGGAATTAATAGAATTAATAATTCGTGATTACCAATTATTTATTTTACAAAACACTCTTACACGCATACTATAAAATTAATTTCCAATCTTCTTCAAATAATATCTTAATTAATATCCGCAAAACAGAGGGAAAACCGTAACTTAATTTAAGGGTATGTAGACCACGTGACCTCCAATTATTTTACCAATGCACCGTATTTCCAACGACCAATTTGTATTATAATTTCTAATATAGAGGGGAAACCGTACCATTTATCAGAAGCTACTCGTCAACGATCTCACTCTCTCTCACTCATAATCTAACCAAAATTTATATGAAACAAATTAATAAAATTATCTAACCGAACTAACAATTTTAACGACCGATTATTTTCAACACAATAGACTTAGTGATGCTAGTAACGTGACCTTGAATTTTCATACGTGCAGTTAAAATGTACTGCGTAGTAATAAAATCTACTACCACTTTCTTATAAAAATTAACAAACAATTAATTTAATTAAAATTACTTAACCGAAAATTATCCACAGTTAATTTAATAATCAAGTAAATTTCATTGTCTGAAATGACGCGTAAAAACTTATTAGAAAATTTGACTCAAGTTCAAACCAATGTTTTCTGGGTATCGGACCACAGAATTTTCTAGCAACTATTAATTTTTTTATCACAATTAATTATAAAATCAATTGAAATAATTAAAACCTTGCCCAGAAGAGGGAATTAGACTGGGTACAAACCACAGTCAATTTTTCGCCCACGAGACATAACCAGGTACCTTGCAAATCGACGAAATCTTTCCCGCCAACTATAGCTACTGCCCTTGCTCGGCTGCCGTCCTCACCGTTCTCGTTATTCTCGGAGATTTTCCACTGCTTTCCCCAACCGCTATAAAATTTCCTAGACGTACAATTGGATTAGTATTTTGTTGATTATTAATTAGAAACAATTAACAAGTTATAAAACATCGCTTGCGTTCCAACTAAGTGGACGTGCGACTAGATAGTTACCTGTAATTTCCATCTGTGTCCGGAACGTTCGGTGGTACAACCTCTTCTGTCTTCTCGCCGGTCGCCACTCACTCGTACTCGCTCCGGCCCATCGCCCCTCTCCCTATTACCTTAAATGCCCGAGACCTCTGGTGTCGCGTCGATAATTTACCGAACTCGCAACAGTTCATTATAACTACCAAGGGTAACAATGTACCCTGTTATAGTGTGTGTGCGCGCGCGTCTGTGAAAGTATGTGAACCGTTTATAACTTTTGAACGGTTTGACCGATTTTATCGCGGTTGGTGCCATTCGAAAGGGCTTGACCGAACTTAGGTTTTGAAAACTATTTGAACTGATTCGCATTGATAGATTTCGAAAAATTTTTTTTCAAGTGGTTTTTCAGGAATAACTTTTAAACGGCTTTATCGATCAACTTTAAAAACTATTTAGCTCTTAACCTTGAAAAACCACGTCCATCGCTGCTAATCCGGTCAAAATCGGTTGATTCGTTCGAGAGATATCGTGAACGAGAGAAAACCAAAACAGTGCTTTTCGGAATTACTCCGAAATTTCTAGTTCGATAAATTGAAACTCAGAAATTCTTTATGAGGCTTAAAAAATTGTGTTGAATACTGACTACCGAGTGAAAATCGGTTCATTTATTCAAAAGTTAAGAGCGGTTCCCTATGATTCTGCCGGCAAGTCAGGCCCACCTAAGTACACCTTGCGCCATCTCTATAGAAAATCCATAATCCTAATATTACCGACGTCTTCAGACCGGATGTGGTAACGTCATTTATGAATGATAATTAATCAATATGATTCTGATAAACTAATATTTTTCTTACGAGTCAGAATAATTATATTCAATTTTTCGCTGCTCAAGTCAACAAAGTGCTAGATTTTCATCTGCACATCGGGATATTTTTTAGAATAAAAAAAAAAAAATCAGTAAATCTTGACAATTAAATCGCAGCATTAAAATTTTCATTTATATTTTACCGACAGTACTTTAAAATTTCAACATTATGAAACAGTATTTTTTTTTATAAAATAAATTTACTTTTTTAGTAACAAAATTTACTTGTTTCTTTTTTTATATATATGCGCTGTCGTACAATAACTTTTTTTTCGCTCGACGGGCAGAAAGCGTCAACTTTCGGCCCGCTGCGCTAAACGAAGTTGCCACTTTCTGCCTTTGTCGAGCAAAAAAATAGCATACACTCCTCGGGAAGTAAATAAGAAAGCCTCAGATCACATGTTTGTTGACCTCGGCTTCGCCTCGGCCAACAATTACATGTGATCTGAGACATTTCTTACTTTACATCCCTCGGTGTGTAATATACTATTGTAAAACGAGTAAAAAAATTACAGGGAAATTTTTTGCTGCTTGAGTGAACAAAGTGCTAGATTTTCATCTGCACACGAGTATATTTTCTAGAATACCAGTTAATGTTGACAATTAAATCGCAGCATAAAAATTTTCATTCATATTATACCGACAGTTCTTTCAAATTTTAACATTACGAAATAGTTTTTTTGTTTATAAAATAAATTGATATTTGTATTTACAAAATTATCGTGTTTCTTTTTTATATATGTGCGCTGTCGTTCAATAACTTTTTTAACACGAGTAAAAAAAATTATAATAAATTTTTTGCTGCTCGAGTCAACAAAGTGCTAGATTTTCATCTACACACCAGTATATTTTCTAGAATAGAAAAACCAGTTAATGTTGACAATTAAATCGCAACATAAAAATTTTCATTTATACTATACCGACAGTACTGTCAAATTTCAACATTACGTCACAGTTTTTTTATTTATAAAATAACTTATATTTTTATTCACAAAATGATCTTGTTTCTTTTTTATATTGTAACAGTTTTACCTGCTCAGGTTGGCCCCTAATCAATTTTATAAATAAACTAACAAAACTAACAACAATATAATTATTAGGGCGCCACCAGGATTTTTAATCACGGTTCCTGGAACCGGTTCAGAGCTGAGAAATCTTTTCTTAGAGTAGAGAGAGTGAAGGAAGGTGCTGCTGAATAATAAATAATCAATTAACAATATATCGATATTTATTAACAATAAAAATTAACAAATTTAACAATTTAAGCGTTCACTCACATACTATAATTGACTTATTATCTAACGAAGCGGAGAATAACTGCGAAATAAACGATATTTACAAATGAACCTTCCCAACGACGATACGATGACTAGACGGGCTTTTTCTAACAAATGGTCTCCCACACCTGTCCTTAACCTAATGGGCTTTTTCTAACAAACGGTCTCCCACACCTGTCCTGAAACTATTGGGCTTTTTCTAACAAACGGTCTCCCACACCTGTTCTACAACTAAGCTTAAAATTACAAGTTCACCGGACTACCAAACTTAACACTATTAACACTCTCTATCACACATTACCCGTACAATTCTTCACACACATAACCCACACTTTGCTTAATTGAATTTTATTTTAAATTGAAAAAAATGATTTTAATTTAATTACAATATTATTAAATTAAATTATTCAATAATTAGTATTTAATAATAGGATAACTTTCAATTAACAACCAATTTCAATTAACTTTGAACTAATATCCAAATTTCAATTTCCGATTGCTAATTTTACTTTGGTTTAAAATATTAAAATAGCTTAAAATTCCTAAGTCATTATTTCGAACGAGAGGCTTAATACCTTGAATTAATTTTTTGCTAAATAAATTAATCACAATATAAATTTTTACAATCAAGTTCAAAATTACTAACATAAAATTATTGTTGTAAATTAATTAATTGTAACTAATTTTTCCTGTGAATTTTTCAACCCAAAAATAACTAATTTCTTTGACTTAATGTCCACGCCAATAATTATTAATTCTCGGTAATTTTAATTTAATTACTTCACGGACTTAATCCCAAAAATTACTAAATTCACACGTGATAAAATAATTTTATATTATAAAATATTTTCAGTAATTAATTTCTAATATAAAATTCTTAATAATTTTCTAATAGTTTTATAAATTATAAAAAAAAATCGACACAAGTCAAATATTCAATTTTTATTTGCTAGAACATTCGCTAGCTAAGTTTTATTTGACCTAGGGTATTGGAATTTACTGCGACACAAAAATGTATTGACGCTCGACCAAAATTCCACGAACAAGAGTTTGTCGATTATTTTCAAGTAACAAAAATTTATCAATTTTACTAAGTTAATTGTTATAAAAATTACAACAATAAAATTAACGAAATTTTCGGATGTTAATTAATTAATTGATAATTTTCTAGTTGTTAAAATTTTCCCGCAAGGTCGATTGAGTGATTCTCGGGTATAAGTCCCCATGAAAATCACTAAATCCAAACTAGCAAATGTTCAACTATTAATTATTGATAAAATTTTATATAAATAAAATAAATTGAGAAGAGGTAAAATAGACCGAGTGCAAACCGCGGTCCACTTTTCGCCCACGGAATGAAATTAGGTACCTGAGTATTAGACTCGATGAGAATCCCGATGCCTATCTAACCTGGTGAATTCTCCTGGATAGGTATTACTCGAGTTTTCCTGGTATTCGTTGTTTTTTTTTACTCCGGGGATCTGACTCCAAATTCAAATTACAATTTCCTGTAACAGTAAAACAGTTAGAAATTTTGCCTCCAAGATTGAAAAGACAATCTTGATAATTTTCATCGCAGCGTTCCAAAATTAACGTGCGAATAATTAATTACCTGTTTTTCTATGAATAGTGACCGGTGCGGCTGGCTATCAAACCTCTTCTGATTTTCACACACGCCGGCTCCCGAGTACTTACCCATTTTACCCCCCTCTTAATTACTACACGGAAGGCCCCGAAGATCGGGGCGCGCCAGTGCTGAGTCGACTAATTATCGACCTCTGGCGACTTATCGATTTAGGGTAATTTACCCTGTTACAATATACATGCGCTGTCGTTCAATAACTTTTTCAAAACGAGTAAAAAAAATTATAATAAATTTTTTGCTGCTCACATCAACACAGTGCTTAAGTACAATTAAGTACAATTTCAAGTGTCGGTATGGAATGGGCGGGAAGTTGCAAGGATGGCCTTCAGGATCAACCGTTTTCCTAATTTTTTAATAGCCTCAAGTGTTCCCTCTTAAACAAATGGAAGGCCATTCCTATATCTATAGTAGCGTTCGAGTTATTATAAAAACAAAATTGAAAAAATGGAAAAATCGCAAAATTTTGAACTTGCATATCTTTCGAAAAAAATTTTCATATTTTTTTTTACTTGTAAAAGTTTTGCTTCTCTGTCTAATTAGCCCCTAATCAATTAATAAACAAACTAAAAATTAACAACAAACTAGAACAATTATTAGGGCGCCACCAGGTTTATTATCACGGTTCCTGGAACCGCTCCAGAGCTGAGAAAACTAATTTTAGGGTAGAGAGAGTGGAGGAAGGCGCTATTGAGTAATGAAAATTTAATTAACAATTGGGAAATCTGCCGGGGGCGTGGCTTCCCCTTGTGGCAGAAGCAGTTACTACTTTAAAACGCATTTTTAAATTAGCTGTAATGTTTTTATATGGAACCTGGGAAAAAATGAATTTGCCTAACCATATATATTTAAATATGATTATATATTAAATACTAGCTGACCCGGCAAACGTTGTTTTGCCATATGAATTATTCTAGTGCATGAAAATATATCTTATTTATTGTAAGTGTGCGCGTATGTGGTATATGAGTGAAGATCTTAATAAAACGTAACATACTCATTCTTAGGACGATTTCTGAGGGTATTTGTTCAGGCTTAAATCTCTTAGTGTGGTCAGGCCCAACTAAAAACTAAATTTTTAAAATAAGTTTCTTTTGAAAATACTATTGATAAATTTGAAGATAACAGAAATTTAAGATAACAAAGTAAATGTATGTAACTACAAAATTACAAAATTATTACTAAAATAATTAAAGCCTATTCAATATTAAATAAAAATGTCGAACATTGAGTCCAACATAACAATGAATTTTTTTTATTCTAAGTCATGACAAAATAAAAAAAAATTCTTGCCAAAAAATTAAAGTTTACAATTAACAAATAAAAAATAGGGGTTGATCGTAGAGGGGTGAAAAATTCAGAGTAATATGAAATTTTTTATTCTAAGTCATGAAAAAATGAAAAAAAATTCTTGCAAAAAAAATTAAATTTTTTAATTAACAAATAAAAAATAAGGGTTGATCGTAGAGGGATGAAAATTTAGGATTGTATGTATATTTGTATGCTGTATCATAAAAAAATAAAAACTAAAAATTTTGTCTAAAAAATGAAAAAAAAATTTAGGGGTGGACTACCCTTAACATTTAGGGGGATGAAAAATAGATGTTGGCCGATTCTCAGACCTACTTAATATGCTCACAAAATTTCATAAGAATCGGTCAAGCCGTTTCGGAGGAGTATGGCAACAAGAACTGTGACACAAGAATTTTGTATATTAGATATAGAATTATTTATGATTATATATAAATTTTTATATAAAATATATGTAATCATATATGGACTAATGTATTATATGTATGTTTTATATAACTCTATATGATTAGATCTAATTAGATCTGAGTTATCTAGAGCTATATATGATTTTATATAAATCTATATATAATTAGATCTGATTAGACCTGAGTCATCGACGGTTATATATGATTATATATAAATCTATATATAATTAGATCTGATCAGATCTAATTTATATAGGACCATATATATATATATATATATATATATATATATATATATATATATATATATATATATAATCAAACGTAAAGCTATGTACATAATTATATCTAATCAAATGTAAATTATAAATTTATCAATGATTATTGATTTCATGTTCTTTAGTAATTTTAACATAAATATAAGATCTGAATTTTTTTATTAATAATTGCAGATAAAGAGCTAAGTTTTATTTTATTTTATATTTCATTACTATTATTTATAAATTAATACTAAATTAATAATACATTTTGCTTATATATATTGAAGTAATACATCCACAGATTCGGTAGAATCTGGCGCCAAGGTCCGTTCAAAAATCCCGTTGTAAACGGAGCGCCAGACTACCGACTGTGTTTACTGTAAGCAGAACGGTTTTTTGAGGTTGCGAAATTTAATTTAATTCTACGGTACTTTTTTTCCACTAATTTTTTATTATAACAGTTGTTCATTATTTATTTTACCGTATTAATTTATTTATTTCACTTATCACAATTTATTTACTTGAAATTATTAAATTTTATCAGCACATACTATAGCGCGCTCACGAATTTCGATCCTGACTTTTTTTTCGATGTAAAAAGTGACATGCCACAGCTAGATAAAATAAAAATGTGTAGTAATCCTCCTATAGATACGAGACTACAGTTAAAAAAAGTAATTCACAGCTTACATTTACGGCCGCCAGAATGCACTGGAATTATATCTACATAAACTGTAGTTTCAAGGGGATAGTTTGCGGTAAAAAATGCAGCTAACGCGAGATCTACAGATTCGGTAGAATCTGGCGCCAAGTTCCGTTCAAAAATTCCGTTGTAAACGGAGCGCCAGACTACCGAATGTGTTTACCGTAAGCAGAACGATATTTTTAGGTTGTAAAATTTTATTAATTCTACAGAACTTTTTTTTTCCAATATTACTCTATAATTATACATTATATGTTATATTATCAATATTAATTGATAATGGTCATTGAAAATAATAAATTCTATTTAAAATTAATTAAATTCTCTAGCACAAACTATAGCGACCCAGATTTTTAGATTTTGACTTTTTTCTTATGGAGAAAGTGACATGCCACAGACTAAATAATTCGAGAATGTATGGTAACTCTCTACTAGATGGGAGACTACAGTTAAAAAAAAAAGTTATGAGCTTGCGTCGATGCTCACTAGGGCTCGTCAATGTTACTCTAACACAAACTGTAGTTAGAAAGTTCGAAATCGAAAATAAAAGAAATAGTAACAATCATCAATATTACAAAAACCATGGAAATTTATTTTACGATTTTATAAAATATAAATATTATGATTGATAATTTGTCTATCAATCTAAACCAAAGGATATACTTGATGGAATTTTATTAATGCTTATCAGTTACTCTACGAGAAATAAAAGTTTAACGTGATTTTATTGTTACAATTGTTTGTGCACTAATTTTCCGCGGCAAAAGTACATAATTTGAATTGAAAATTTTTTCAATCACATAAAATGTTGAAATTTTTTTTTTAAAATAAAATCTCTAGAATTTACTATCTATCAACTTTACATATGAATTTTTTTAAATTAAGTATTATTTATTAACTAGTGTTTTGTCGCAAACTCTCCAATAAGGAGAATTTCCGTAATTCTTCTTTATGTAATTGGTTGTCTAGGAATTGGTTCAGGATCTATCTATTAAAAATAAAAGACTCGGTGTTGGGGTGAATAATTATGATTAATTTATTCCCCAATAGAAGAAAAACTCTAGCAATTGCTAGAGAAAAAAACTCCTCGAAGTTGATACAATTAAAAGATGTGTGTGTGTGTATATGTGTATTGATGTGAATGTGTATGATAATTGCACTGGTGTGCAATGAGGGGTGAGAATTGATCTCAGCCGCCGTTAGGTTATTGAGGTTAACCGTCAACCGTTAAATTTATAATCAGATACAATGTGTGATTATGATCAGAGGGAATCGTGTGTTTGTAATCGGAAGAGAATTGATTATATATTTGTGATGGTCTAAATGACCTGTAATTTCAGTTAGAAATTTGATCGCTGGGATCGAGTGTGTAGCGATCCGAGAGGATCGAATTGTTGATCGCTGGGATCAAGTGTGTAGCGATCCGAGAGGATCGAATTATTGATCACTGGGATCAAGTGTTAAAGTGTTTAATTCAATTTAATTCTTAAGGATCTGATTTGTTTTTCTGATTTGAATGATTTGAATATTTATTTAAATTGGTAGTTGAATATTTTGTTTCTAATTGACGCGAGAATTTATCATATGAATCAATTTAATTTATTAAATAATTCAACAAGTTTATTAAATATATGAAATTATTAACGCACTTTGTTTCTTAAAAATATTAATTTGAAATTGAAGAATAAAGGGTAAATTTATTTAAATAAAGCACATTAAATGACGTTAATTTAATAATTACTACTGATTAAATTCAACTAACCTTTATAAAATTTAATTAAATAATAATGATTTTAATTATGATTAAATATTAAAGAACTGAATTCCAAATATTATTAATTATTAATGATAGAATTGAAGATTCTCAATAAGCTTGAATGATGATATTTTTTACTGCGTCTAATTTATTCACTCAACAAAGACAATGGCCGCGATATTGAAAACCAAGTACGACGTAATTTTCTTATTATTGCGTCTTGGATATTTAATTAGGAATTTGCGTTGTAGTTAATATAATGCACAAAGCTCGAATAAATGAATTTAATTAAGAATGAATCTAATAATTAGATAATAATTAATTATTTTAGCAACAATGAACTCAAGAAAAAATTTCTATGTAAGAGAGATCGTAGGTATATTGCACTAGTCACAGGTTCCAGTACAACTGAATGCACATGGCGTCCCTTGGGCCTCGTGGCTCCGGCTCCCGGTCTTCTTCCCGCTAAGTCTTAGTGCGCATGTGCAGCAGCTATTTGATATTGCATTCATAAGAATGATAATAAAGGTTGCCATGAGAATGACCCATGTTAGATATTAAGTATAGATGTTTAAAGTTTAAGTATACCCATGAGAATAATCTAGTCAATCTCCTTTATACCGACATCAAACAACTAGAGTCAATATCTACAAGAGCTCACATTGTTTGGGTTTAGTTTCTATGTAATAGTCAGCTGATCATTGCCTAATTCTGGTCGAGTGTTTTACAGATATAGGTGGCACTGCTATACTGCGACCGAACTGCGATGACATTCAAAACGACAATATTCTGTACATAATGCTTATATTCATTATGAGTTTGATGAATCGTATTATTTACTAACAACATAATTATGATAATAATAATATGTAATAAAAATTGTAACAGTTTTACCTGCTCAGGTTGGCCCCTAATCAATTTTATAAATAAATAACAAAACTAACAACAATATAATTATCAGGGCGCCACCAGGATTTTTAATCACGGTTCCTGGAACCGGTCCAGAGCTGAGAAAACCTAATCTTAGGGTAGAGAGAGTGGAGGAAGGTGCTGTTGAAAAATAAATAATTAATTAACAAGATCGATCGATATTTATTAACAATAAAAAATTAACAAACTTAACAAGGTTTGACTTAAAACTAGTTAACAAAATTCACTCACGCACACACTTACCACACCTAACAATATCTTAATCTCGACGAGCCCCTCCCGGCGTCTACCCGTCAATTTCTAACACGTGCCCCTCCCGACGTCTACACGTGACGGGCCCCTCCCGGCGTCTACCCGATTTATAAATCTACCTCCCCCGCACAGAGACGAATCATATACCGGGGTCGTTAACTCGGCTCACAGGAGTAACAGCCCAGCGACGAAACATAGACCTAGATACTCCTGCAGCTTATACACACATTACCACAGAACAACAGCCCAGCGACGAAACATAGACCTAGATGTTCTGCAGCACACTCTCATAACCCACACCAGCTACAGCAGTAACAGCCCAGCGACGAAACATAGACCTAGATACTCTGTAACTTACACATAACCCACACTTGTCTCACACTCACACTACTAACTTGATTTTATTAATTTTACTTTATAAATTTTACTTAATAAAAATAGACTGTAACTAATTCCAATTTAATATTCCGAATCAAATTATTCAATCATTAGTAAATAATAAAACAACAATCAATATTCAATTTACAACCGATTCTCAAATTTCAATTGTTATTTCTATTAAACCAGAGACTTAATGCCTTGAATTAACTTAATCACAATCTAAATCTTTACAAGCACTTCAAAATAATTAACATAAGTTTAATTAACAACCCGAGTCGAAATTTGAGTTCCGTTTTAACCGTAATTTTTTCCCATCCCAATTTTACGGTCAAAACAGACTTGGCGCTGTATTGATAGTTCATTTAAACTGAGGTCTGGTTTCACCGTAACTAGTGGAGTTTTGTCCCATTTTACCACGATTACGGTCAAACCAGGCTTGAAATAATAATAATATTAAAGATGATAATAATAATAATAAATAATAAATTAAATTTTGAAATTCTTAGGGATCCGGGTTCAAATCCAACCGAAATCCCATTTATTTATTTATTTTTTTGTTTTAATCACTGCAATAATAATTATTATTGTTATATACAATAAGTAGTAATAATTAATAATAATTGTCATTAATATAAAAATTTGTCATTAACAATTATTACTACTATAAATTTCGTTTATGAACAGAAAAAAATATATAAATTAATTTTTTAACAAAAAAAAAAAATATGAACCATCTCCCAAATTCAAGAGAGTAATTTTCCTCGAACAGGGATTATTTACTGTCCAGTTTTTACAGATTAAGGAGTAGAGAAGATAGGAGGAAAGGATTATTTGTCTAATTACCCTAATACGCTTCGTAAAGAAAGAAACAAATAAGAATCGCTTTGCCCTAACCAAGAACCGAACTCGGAACCTATCGCTCGCCAGACTTACGCGCTACCCGCATCGCTACACGGCCGACTGGTAAACGCTGAATCTCAGTAGCATTATAAACTTTTTAAATGACGCGTCTTCAAATAACTACGTTCTAAGTGAAATCTGAAAAAGAACTTCACGAAGAAATTAAATGAATAATAATAATTATATCTATAGACATTCAAAATTTCCATTATCCCTAATAATACACTGATAGAAAATTTATGTTGACTCAAGAGATATTTTCTTGATCTAAAAATTTATTTTGGAAGACAAATAATTATTTTGCGTTAAAAATTTTTTTCTTGATTTAGATTTTCTTGGCTTAAGAGCTACATTATCTTCAATCGATACATTTAGTTTTTCAACCAAAATAACATTATCGTTTAAAAAATTTAAAATAGTTCACTAAAGTATGTTTCAAAAACTAAATAGTCTTTAATTGTTGTACCGAAAAAAAATTATTTCTTGGAAATAAGTAAATTAATGACTCAAAAAAAAGCCATTCTTAACACAAGTCGGTAACATTTTGAATCAATGTTATCGCCTATCTTGAATCAAGAGACAAAAATTCTTGAAAGAAATATATCTATATCTAGTTTCAAGAGTTCAAATTTGGAAGAAAAAAAGTTTTTCGAGTCAAGATTGTTTTTCTATCAGTGTTTATAAAATTTTGAATTCGGGATAAAAAATATTTTAACTTATTTTACATATTATCACTCTAAAAATGTTTAAGATCTACATATACAGGATCTTGAAATTGAAAAAAAAAAAATAAATAAATTATCAAGAAAAAAGCCGTGGATTAAAAAAAAATATGTTACGTAATCCAGTTGTAAATTCAAATATTTATAAATGTTCAAAAGCTTATAGTTTGGTCACAAGTGGACCAAATGACACCTTTTTGTCTTCAATTTCTTTTCTCTTTCTACTTTTTCTTATGCCTTTTATAAATAAAAATTGAAATTTAATTTCTTATTCTCAATTATTCATCTTATACTTCTATTTTCAATTTTAAGATTTGGTGATTGTTTATTTCGATGGTCACTATAAATCGGGGTGTGAAATCAACGTTAGATTATTTTCTACTTAGTGGATATTTTTTTTTTTTAGAGTAAGTCTAAAGTAGAAAAATTTTTCAAAATTTTTTTTTAAAAAATGTTAATATTTGGATAAAAAAAGTTATGAAAGATGTAAAATTTTGGGTTTAAAAAAAAGTTTTAACAAAATATTAAAAAATTAATATTTTCAAAAAATTTTTTTTCTACTTGTAAAATATTTTTTTTTTTTTTTATTAGAGTAAATCTAAAATAGAAAATTTTGAGAAATTTTAATTTCTGAATAACCAACAATTGCGAAAAATTTCAATTTTAGAAAAAAAAATATGAAAAACGTCAAGTGTTGGATAAAAAAAAAAAATATTAAAAAATTAATATTTTTGAAAAATTTTTTTTTAATTATTTATTTTTATCCATAGAATACGAAACAAATTACCAAATATTGATAGGCTAAGTGGATGAATTTTATTACCGATTTTCTATCAGAGTAAAATTCAAGTTAACATTTAAATTGCGACACCTAGTTTACTTTTAAAAACGTGAAACTAAACAATTACCTACGATTCTTATATATTTTAAAACTTTGTGCAGTGAAAATATGTAAAGTAAGCTGAATTTAGAATAGAGTAATTTTTTTTTTCAAAATCCAAATTTTTGAAAAAAAAAAACCATTTTTCTAAGGTTAATATTATTATTATTTATTTTTAATTTTTAAATGACAACTTTTCATAAAAATTTGTTTTTTCTTAATTTGAATTTTCGCGCCTAAGAACTACAAGATGGCAAAAAAATAATAATAATCAACGAGATGACAAGTATAATAATAATATTAATAATGATAATATACTTTTGGAAATTTTTACGGTTAAAACAGACCTGCGTACGTCTGGTTTAACCGTACTTATTGTCCGATACCGTCTTGTACGGTCAAAACAGACTTGATTTTTAGCGGCATATTAGACTTCAAAGAGTTTGGACATTTTTACGGTTAAAGCGGAACTAGAATTTTAACTCGGGAAATTCTGACTAAACTTCTACTATGTCAAACTTAACTCAATTAACTAATTCCTATGACTTAATGTCCACGCCGATACTTATCAATTTAGAGAAAAATTAATTTAATCAATCACGGAGTTAATCCCCAAAATTTCGAAATTTATCCCGACATAAAATGATTTTACAATATAAAATATTCTCGTTAAAAAATTCTTAATATAAAATTCTTAGTAATTTTCCAATCTATATTACTTTCAATAATTAACTCTTAATATAGAATTCTTAATAATTTTCTTAATAAAAATATTATCAATAATTTTCTTCTAGTTTTATCACTTATAAAAATTTGACACAATTCGAAATATTCAATTTTTAATTGCTAGAATATTCGCTAGCTGTTCTGCTTGACCTTGGGTATTGGAATTTACTACGACACAAAATTGACGCTTGACTAAAATTCCACGAATACAATTTTGTCGATCTTTTCCAACGACAAAAATCAATCAATTTTACTAAGTTAATTGTTATAAAAATTACAACAATAAAATTAACGAAATTTTCGGATGTTAAATAATTAATTGATTATTTCTAGTTATTAAATTTTCCCGCAAGGTCAATTGAGAGATTTTCGGAAATAAACCCCCAAGAAAATCACCAAATTCAAAACTAGCAATTATTCCACAATTAATTTATTAATAATTTTTAATTTTTCGTCGATTAACGATCCAATTGATTGATTAGGAGAAGTAACTGGGTATTCGGTAAACCGCGGTCCACTTCTCTCCCACAGAGCAACAATTGATACCTTGACGAACAAAACGATGATCCAACTCACTCGTTGAGGATGAAGTCCTAGTTGTAGTTGGCTTCCTTCGTCTCGTCACTACTCCGGGGATTGGTCCTTCTTGATTTCCGTGGCACTCAGTCTGGCGGTCACACTACTTCTCCCTTTTCCACTGCACGACTCACCTATTTTAACCCAAACTCACCCCCTCCCTTTAGGCCCGAAGATCGAGACGCGCCAGTGCTATGTCGAATAATTATCGATATCCGGTGACTTATCGATTAAGGGTAATTTTACCCTGTTACAAAATGATCATGCTAATAATAACAATAAAAATGAAGATAATATTGATAGTTATTATAATGATAACAATAGATTGATGTTAAAAATAATTGCATTCATAATATTGAACAATACGATTATTTTATTAAATTATTAAGGATTGTGGTATTAAATCCAAATTCACAATTTCCTAAATTACAAAAAATATAAAAAATTTTTCCTACGATTTTATAAAATATAAATATTATGATTGATAATTCAAGTCTATCAATCTCATCCAAAAGATATACGCGACTAATTTTCATGAAATTTTATCGATGCTACTAGTTTCTTTACGGAAAATAAAAGTTTAATTTATTTTTATAATAATTTTATGAACATTTCATATCCGTGGGAAAAGTACAAACTTTAAATTAAGAATGTAAAAAATTTCTTATGAATACAAAAAAATTTACAGAGTAAACTACTAACTAAACTATCCAACAACCTATGTGTATGTTGTTAAACATATTGTTCTAATTTAATTTAATTTATTAACCAGACCAAATAGATAATACGCTAAACATTGTTTGAGTTTTACTTTCTTCGGATATACCAGCTGTTCAGGGTCTCGAGAATTCTCATTAAGCAGTGTGTACATTCTATGATCTTTTGGTCATTTCCTGTAGGTGGCATTGTTATTCGATTGAGCGGGTTTCAAATAATCATAATTTTTAGATAATTCGTATTGTAATTATGCGTTTGATGCATTGTCTTATTTACTAGCAACAATATCATAATAATAATAAATGATAATTTAGGAGCTGATTTTTAAAATGGTATCTTTTCATTTTTGATTAATCGAGACACAGAACTGATTATCTCCAATTCTAAATATTTTTATCGAACTTTTTTAATTTTGCTATAAAGTGCTATCGGTTATGAAGCTACAATTTGATTTTGATTTAGGAATCTTCATAATTCTTGAAGTAATAAATATTTAAGAATTCAAAAAACTGCTTTTTTTAAAATATGAAAAGATTCCCTTTTGAAAATCAGCTCCTCAATTGTAATCATATCATAATAACAAATAAAAATAATAATAGTAATATTTATAATAATGGTAATATCGACAAAACCAAAAGTAATAATAGTTATAATACTAAAATTATAATATCGACAAAGCTAAAAATAATAATAGTTACAATATATTAAAAGTAATTATATCGGTAATAATAAATTGATGTTACAAATAATAGTAATATTAAATTTTTATTATTATTATTATTACTATAATAATTATTGTTATTATTTAATTATTGTGCATTGACGTATTTAATCTAAATTAACAATTTTTTTGATTAAAAAAAAGCGTTAAAAATTTCTTTATGTATATAAAAAATTTAAAATTCCATTGATCATCTGGTTTATTGATTAAAACTGAAGATTAAACGATTCTTAGTTATATTAAGTTTTTAATGCTACTAGTACTATAAAAAAAAAACTAATTTTTTGATCAGGATTTGAGCTCTTTAATTAACGAACATACGACCTTTTATATAATAATATCTTTGCCTGCAATAATCCATTTATTTGTGACTTTTTAATTTTGCGCGGGAAAAGTACAAACCTTAAATTAATAATGTTAAAATTTTTATATGAATACAAAATTTTTCGTATAAACTACTAAACATTCTTATCCACAGATTCGGTAGAATCTGGCGCCAAGTTCCGTTCAAAAATTCGTTGTAAACGGAGCGCCAGACTACCGACTGTGTTTACTGTAAGCAGAATGGTATTTCGAGGTTGCAAAATTTTATTTAATTATATGGTACTCCTTTTTCCAAAATGATATATCATAAAAGTAAGTCATACTCTATTTTACTGATATTAATTAATTATAATCAATTATAACATTTAATTCACTTAAAATTATTAAATTTTATCAGCACAAACTATAGTAAGCCCAGAAATTTCGATCCTGACTTTTTTTTCATGGAGAAAAGTCACCGCCACAGACTAGATAAAATAAAAATGTGTAGTAATCTTACTATAGATACGCAACTACACTGAAAAAAGTTAATTCACAGCTTGCATCTACAACCACCAGAGTGCACTGGAATTATTTCTACATAAACTGTAGATTCAACGGGATAGCTCACTGAAGTTAGAACCCCAAATTTTTTTCTTTTAATTTTTGATTTTTTTTTCTATCACGTTTTCAGCTTTTCGTTTGTTCTTTATTATTCACTCTCAACATTTGATCGTTCTCCATTTATTTATTTTAAAAAGAATTTATTAATAATGTACCTTTAAGTTAGCCCCCTGTCGCATTTTTTAATATTTTGGTAGCAATTTGGGTCATCAAGCCTCTATTTTTGATTGTTCATGTATATTTAACATTTGTTCCTACTTCACATTTTTTATTTGTTGTTTAATTAACATTTTTAATTAGCTGTATGTATGCATTCTAAATATTTGCACTGCGCATGCGTCAACTTTACGTATATAGACTTTTAGCGCGGTCTTTTGAAAATTATAGTGACAAGCACATCTCATGTGTAAAAAATTAAAAAATTTACGAGTGTAATTTTTTAGGAATTACTATTTAATTAATTCAAATAATTAAAAAAAATTGTTAGACGTCAGCCAATATCAATGTCATTAAGTAAATAAATAAATAACTAATAAATATTCATTTCATTCTAAATTTTTTAAAAATATCGAGAGAATTGTTAATCAATGCATGTACATTTTTTTTTTATTTTCATCAATTCTATTTTCATGAATACTACGAACTATTAAAAAAAAAAAAAAAAAAAAAAAAAAATCCATAACAATTAACAAAAAATTTCAATACTTTATTAAAATAAAACTTATTATAAAATTATTAAAAACTACACGTTGCCCTTTTGTCCTGTGACCTCTATAATTGAAATTACAAGAAAAATACACTTACTCTAATCACTGTGCTGGTCAATATAATTTTCAAAAGTCCGCGCTGAAAGTCTAAACGTAAAGTTGACGCATGCGCAGTGCAAATATTTAGAATACAAATATTCAGCTTATTAAAAATGTTAATTAAACAAGAAATAAACAATTTGAAGTTGGAACAAAGGTTTTTTGTACATGAACAATCATAAACAGAGGTTATTCCCATTGGATAGTGTACCATTCTATGATTTTGTGGTCGTTGCCGATAGGTTGCATTGTTATCCAATCAAGTGGATTTCAAATAATTGTAATCTTTGGGTGAAAAGTCTTACAATTATGCGCATGGTGTATTGTGTCATTTACTTACAACAATGTCATAATAACAATAACACTAATAATAAAAATTATGAGACTGAAATAAATTATATCGGTAATACCAAACTGAGGTTAAAAATATCATTATCATTATTATTACTGAATGAATTATTATTATTAAATTAATGTGTATTAGAGTATTAAATCCAAATCAACAACTTTTTTAATTAAAAAAAATGTTAAAATTTTTACTGTATATAAATAAAAATGTAAAATCCCTATTAATAAGATAGTTAATCGCTTTTAACCGCGGAGTTTACGCGGATCAGTCACGTTAAGTTTTTTAATGCTACTAGCTACTATGAGAGAAACAGAATTTCAATTTTTTTATTAGGATTTGATTATCAAAATTAACGAATAAACAACCTATCATATTAGAATAGCTTTGCCTGCATTAATTTATTCATTTATGAATTTTCAATTTTGCGCGGGAAAAATTTAATTTTGAAATTAAGAATGTTAAAATACTTTATAAATACAAAATTTCTAGAACAAACTATCAAACAACTTCATATGTGGATGGTTTTCAAACCTATTCTTTCTATTGAATTTCATTTATTAACTAGACTAAATACACAACAGGCTAAAGATTGTTTGAGTTTTACTTTCTTCCTTCAGGCCAGCAGTTCAAGATTTAGGCAATTCTCATTGGATAGTGTACACATTCTACGACTTTGTAGTCGTTGCCTGTAGGTGGCATTGTTATTCAATCGAGCGGATTTCAAATAATTGTAATTTTTAGGCCATAGGTATTACAATTATGCGTATGATGCATTGTCCCCTTTATTAACAATAATGTCATTGTAACAATAACAATGATAATCATTATAAAAATGAAATTTATTATATCGGTAATGATAAATTGATGTTAAAAGTATCATTATCATTGTTTATCATTACCAAAATAATTATTGTTATTGTTAAATTAATGTGTAGTAGAGCATTAAATCTAGATTAACAACTTTTTTAATTCAAAAAAATGTTAAACTTTAACTATATATACATAAAAAATTTAAAATCCCCATTGATAAGCTAGTTAATTGATTGAAACCGAAGAGTTTACACGGGTCAGTCACGTTAAGTTTTTTAATGCTACTAGCTACTATGAGAGAAACAGAATTTTAATTTTTTTGTTAGGATTTGATTTTCAAAATTAACGAACAAATAACCTTTTATATGATAATAGCTTTACCTGCATTAATTAATTTATTTACATATTTCTAATTTTGCGCGGGAAAAGTTCAATTTTAAAATTAAGAATGTATTAAGAGGCGAGCAAAAAATTACACTTAACAAAAAGATATGAAATCCGAACAAAAACAGTTTCACTGTTAAAAATTGCGCCAAGTCCACGTTCATAAAACTCATCTCAATAACATCTGCACTTTGCAAAAAAAATAAGACTCGTTACAATAATTTTCATTCTATACAAAAAAAAGTTAAATACAAAAAATACCAAGAAACCGTCATAATGTTGAAAAAATTGAAAAAAATTTGTTGAAAATTTAAAAATTAAGAAAAAATTTTTTTATCGTACTTGGCGCGCGTCATTGAGTACCCCAAATTTTTTCAGGATACATGAACATCCTTTTAATGTTTCAACATTTATAAGTAAGTCAACCTATAAAATGCATAAATGTAATTAATGAAATATTATTTTATGATACGTTTAACAAAAGTTAGGTAAAATCAACATGGCATACGTATTTTATTTGAAATTTTTAAATTCTCCGCACATCATTTATGATTTCAATAAACGCCCTCTCCTGTTCGGTTATGCAATTTGCTTACAAGTGAATACGCCTGCATACGTTGACTCTGTAGTGGAATCACTGCGAAAATTGAGTTGACTAAAAAATAAAACATATGGCCGACTAAATTGAGAAAATGCGGTGTGATTGCCAATCAAAATATGTTAATTACAATTAAACGAAGCACGATCAAGTTTCTTCATGAAAGCTTAATGACGGAACTGAAAAAAATTGAATTAAAAAATTTTGTGTTATTTCAGATATCTTCACCAGACTACCATATTGACAGTTATTTTCACTAAAAATCTGAAAAAAATTTTCGAAACGGATTTTTTCACTAAAACTGATATTAATCCAGTAAGCAGTGTTTTTAATTTGTTGAGTATACTTCACTGATGTGAATCTATAAACATAACAATGTATGAAATCATATATTATATAATTAGAACTGATAAGATATAATATATATATATATATATATATATATATATATAATCGCGTGCATTAATTCGGGTAGGTTTCTATGTTTACAGTTTTTTCGCCACTTCTAAATTTAGCCGTTTCTAAGCGCTAATCTTTGAAATCTGGAAATTTAGCCGTTTGTAAATTTAGCGAAGCGTAAAAAACGATATCCCTAAAATAAGAAAAATATAAATAATTTCAAAGATAATTTATGCCTATGATAACAAATGACACAAGAAAAAACGTTCATTAAAAAAAAATAAAATACCTAAATAAAGCCGTTTGCAAAATGAGCGAGTTACAAACTTGGAATTATTTAAATAACGCTAGCTTTAAAATAGTTGAATTAAAAAAAAATAATTATTAAAATTCTTTCAATTTAAAATGTAAACAGTTGAAAAAAAGAAATATTAAAAAAAATGAAATTAAAAAATTGGAGAATAATAAATTTAGCCGATTGAAAACCTCGCTACGTTAATTTAGCCGATTCTAAACTTGGAAATTTATAAAATTAGCCGATTCTAAACTTGGAAATTAATAAAATTAGCCGATTCTAAACTTGGAAATTAATAAAATTAGCCGATTCTAAACTTGGAAATTAATAAAATTAGCTGATTCTAAACTTGGAAATTAATAAAACTAGCCGATTCTAAACCTCAGGATTCTAAAAACTAGCCGTTTCTAAACCTTGCAATCATAAAAATTATCATATCTAAACCTCATAATTAATCAAATAAGCTTATTATAATTATTATATGAGAGGTTCCCACCTATATACTGACTCATCACGATATCACTGGAACCATCACATGAACTCTTGAGACTGGTAATTTGGGAGGAAAATTTCTTTTACCGAGTAGAGGTCAGCTAAGAAACCAATTTTACGAAACTTCTCCCGCAAGAAGGGTTGCGGGGTCGTTAATAAAAAAAATGTTACACTTTTAAGGTATATTTTAAGAAATTGAACCCACAAAGGATGATGCGGGGGCGTTAAAAATTGAAATTTTCATTTACAGCTGCAACAGAATTAAAATATGGCAGAATTATTATTTCTTACGTTAAGTTATCATTATAATTATGTTACTGAATAATTGGTAGATAGCTTGAACCGAAACCGAAAATTTGACTTGCAAAATCCGACACTGGAGTCGCCTCAGGATTTCGGCGCTCCATAGAAACTGCTGAAGAGAATATTAAGTTGTTTCAAATAAATTAAATTGGATTCAAGAAACATTTATAAATTGTAATTAAGTTTAAGTATTGTTACAAATATATATGATTTGTTAATTTACAACCACCGTGAGGACAATTGTTTGCCTCAAAAATATTTTGCACGATCCTTTATACATCTTTTACTTTCCTTTCTCTCTGTCTTACTTATCTACTGCCTAATATCGTAAACTTCGCTGTCGAAAGGCCCCGGAAGAGTGAAGGTTTGCTATTTCCTGGTAAAGAATAGCTGGCGTCCAACTGCGTGTAGCTAACCCAGCCTGGGAGAAAAGCTGTGGGTCATTGGGGGGGGGGGGTAAACTCGAGGGTACCTCCCAAGTTTCGTTGCTTCGATATTTCTTGTCATTGGTTGGGCAGCCTGGACAAATTTCTATTTTGTTCGGCGCCTCCACCGCTGAATCGTTAGTTGAATAGTTAAATTTTGTTACAGGTTACATTGAAATTTCCAGTCTAATCACTTTGTATTTGAAAGTATATCATAGAATTTGAAAAACTGCGTCGAATGCCGCTAACCGCGTGAAAATCGGTTCATTCATTCAAAAGTTATTGCGGTTTGAAAATTAAAAAAATAGTGATTTCTTAAACTCCTATCAAACTTTTGAGCTCGAAGAGCTCAAAAACATAATAAGTGCGGGAAGTTGCAGGGATGGCCTTCAAGGTCAACCGTTTTCCTAATTTTTTTTTATTTACACTATTATTAATTTATATTTATTAAAATTTTTAACACTATTCTTAATTTAAATTTATTAAAACTTATTTTCTATTTTTTTAGTTCGGTTTTCTATGAATAGCGTGTTTTTTAGTTTTTTTAAACTATTATTTATTTTCTACTTTTTAGTTTGGTTTATTTATAATAGCTTTTTTTTTTTTGAGTTTTTTGAAACTTTTATATGCTTTGTTGAATTAAAAATTCTCTCTGGTGTTCGAAGATTTGTTAATATTAGATAAATTGGCTAAAGATAATGGTTGGAAATTAAAATTTCTGCCTTATCGACTATAGATAAAAATTATTCAAATCAACAAAAATCTTATTTTGCAAATTAAAAAATGAAATAATTTTATCAAATTCGTGTATTGTCATCGGTCCTCGATAAATCTACAAAGTTTGAACGAAATCTGGCCGTTTAAAGTGGGTCAAAATCGCGACCAAAGAAGTCGGTTACAAACAAACATACAAACATATAAGTGAAACTAATAAAAAGCGTTTAAAAAATTCAAACTGTTAGGAATGATGTGCTTGTTGGTAAGTTTTTGATCAACAAGAATTACATTAATTATATTTAGTAAAATTGTGAACCTGCATTTTATATCTTGTGGTTAACTGTCAATTTCAACTCGTTTATGACTAAACAAATATTTTTTCATTTAGAAGGTGATTTTGTTGAAGATAAGTCTTTTGAGTTTGTAACAGGGTAAAATTACCCTTAATCGATAAGTCACCGGATATCGATAATTATTCGACATAGCCCTGGCGCGTCTCTATCTTCGGGCCTAAAGGGAGAATAGGAGGGGGTGAGTTTGGGTTAAAATAGGTGAGCCGTGCAGTGGAAAAGGGAGAAGTAGTGTGACCGCCAGACTGAGTGCCACGGAAATCAAGAAGGACTGATCCCCGGAGTAGTGACGAGACGATGGAAGCCAACTACAACTAGGACTTCATCCTCAACGAGTGAGTTGGATCATCGTTTTGTTCGTCAAGGTATCAATGGTTGCTCTGTGGGAGAGAAGTGGACCGCGGTTTACCGAATGCCCAGTTACTTCTCCTATTTAATTATTATGGATCGTTTAATCGACGATTATTAATAGATTAATTGTGGAACATTTGCTAGTTTTGGATTTAGTGATTTTCATGGGGGCTTATACCCGAAAATCTCTCAATCGACTTTGCGGGAAAATTTAATAACTAAAAATTATCAATTAATTAATTAACATCCGAAAATTTCGTTAATTTTATTGTTGTAATTTTTATAACAATTAACAGTAAAATTGATTGATTTTTGTCATTGGAAAAACTCAACAAATTTTTATTCGTGGAATTTTGGTCAAGCGTCAGTTTTTGTGTCGCAGTAAGTTCCAATACCCAAGGTCAAGCAAAACAGCTAGCGAATGTTCTAGCAATTAAAATTTGAATATTTTGAATATTCATATATCGATTTGTGACGAATTTTTTATAATTGATAAAACGATTGGAAAATTATTAAGAATTTTATATTAAGAATTAATTATTAAGAATATTTTATTAAGAATTATTTAACGAGAATATTTTATATTATAAAACTATTTTATTCATTAACGACAAATTTAGTAATTTTGGGGATTAAGTCCGTGGAGTAGTTAAATTAAAATTACTGAATTTGATCATTATCGGCGTGGACATTAAGTCCAAGAAATCAGCTATTGGGTCAAAAAAATATCACAGTAAACATTTAGTCAGAATTAATTAATAATTGTATGTTAATAATTTTGAACGTGATTGAAAAAATTCTTTCGTTTAATTGATTTAATTATCAAAAGATAGTTTAGGGTATTAAGACCTTTTGTTTGAAATAGTTTTTGTTATACTCTTAAGACCATGACAATAGATTACTGAGGAATTTTAATCGTCTAATATTTTAATAGAATTGAAATTAACAATTGGAAATTGAGAACTGTAATCGTTAGTTAGAAATTGATTGTAATGTTACGTCTCGGTTGCCCCTCGGGTTTGGGTATGACCAGTAGAACAATTAGAGCTGGAGATAAAGATGATACGACCTCCAGAGTCGTAAGTAGAGGTTCTCGAACTAACTCCGAAATAACTAACTTCGGTGAATTTAATTAATAAATGGATTTATTTAACTATTTAAGATACACTTTTAATTTGAGTGGTTTGACAACTGCCGTGTAGTACGTAATAGTATTTAACGTGATTCGATTTGATAATCTCGCGACAAGAATTAATCGAGAAGAGCTTTAAGTTCGTAACTTTGAGATCAAAAAGAGCCTTCGGAAAAGAGTCTTAGGAAAAGCCCCTGAACTACCCGTGCACCCTGCTTATATCTCCTCGTTGAAGGGCCGCGCCCTGAGGGGTTTTTTTTTTTAGATGTTTTATATCTTCTATTTTATTCCTTCTACTGGAACTAATAAACTCTGAATTATCGTATTTATTTTATTTTATTATTTCTCTTTTGTAATTTTTTTTTTTGAGAGAAAAAAAATGAAAAATTTCTTTTAAATGAATTATTAAGTCTTTATTAACATTATTGAGTCTTTTGAATATATGTGTGTGTATAGAGAGAAAGAGAAAAAAAAATATTTTGAAAGAAAGGGTGAGAGAAATATTCCGTTTTTATATATGTGCAATTTTCGTTCTGTCACAATGGACTATTTTTCTTTTTCCTTTTTTTATTTCTATTTCAATGTCATTTTTATCTGGGAATATTTCAGTAATTTTATAAGGACCTAGGTAATTGTCATCAAATTTGCCTGTCTTTTGGTTTTTGACTAAATAAACGTTTTGACCTATTTTAAAATTTATTGGATGTATATTTTTATCGTATCTAATTTTTGATTTTTGTTTAGCTTTTTCTAGATTTTCTCTAGCTTCTTTTTGAGTTTCTAGTAGTCTCGTTGCGTGATTTTTGATGTAGTCGGCGTATGTCGGTATGTCGTCTAAGTAGGAGAACTCTGATGGTAAACGAGCTTCTTTGCCAAATACTAATTTATAAGGTGTAAATTTTGTGCCTTCGTGTACACTAGTATTGTATGCTAGTGTCGCTTGTGGTAACCATCGGTCCCAATCATTTTTAGTCGTATAGTGTTTAATGTAGTCTGTTAGAACTTGATGACTACGTTCTAAACCGCCGTTTGCTTGTGGTCTAAACGCCGTTGTTTTTATTTGTTTAATTTTGAATGTTTTTGCTAAACAAGTCATAACTTTTCCTATAAAAGCTTGACCTTGATCAGTTAAAATAACTTTTGGACATCCAAATTTGCAAATAAAATGTTCTACTAAGGCTTCTGCAATATCTTTAGCAGTCATTGTTACTAACGGTATTGCGAAACAAAATTTTGAGAGATCGTCTTGCATAGTTAAAATATAAGAGTAACCATTAGCTGATGTTTTATTTGGGACTACTATATCTAATGCTAATTTATCCCAAATTTGTGCTGATGTATCCGTAATTACCATCGGTTGTTTAGTTTTTATTCTAACTAGTTTCTTTTTCTGACAACTTATGCATTTTCGTACAAAATCTTCTACCTGGATTTTTATATTATCCCAAAAATATCTCTGTCTAATCCTATTGTATGTCTTTGTCACTCCTTTATGACCTGCCATTGGAGTTTCGTGATTTTCTAACATGATTTTATATCTGTCTTCTACCGGAGGAATTATAATTAAATCTCTACAAATTGTGAATTTAATTTCTGTTCCTGCAAAGTTTTTAGTGATAATACTTTTTATTTTAGACCAAACGGTTTCGTTTAAGTTACTTCGACCTTGTGAGACGCTAATTGTTTTAATATTGTTATTTAATAGATAAGTTTTTAAATTTTTGAAAGATTTTAAATAGTCTATCTCTGTCGGATTATCTTTGCTATTACTTTGTGTTACTAAAGCGATTACCTTCTTTCTAGAAGTACCCATTTTAATTATATCACCCAATTTATATGTACTATTTGGCTTTAATTTATTTAAGTATCCTAATTCTATAAGTTTCTTTCCGATATCGCTATGTACTGTACCGTCTGCATTTAAAACATAAATAACTATTCTTCTGCATTTCTAAATTATCTTTTGTTTCTAATATATTTTCGTTATTAAAATCGTCTGAAATATTCGAAAAATCTGAGTCTGTTGAATTATCATCCGAATCATTATCATCTTGGGGTGAATCGTCATTATTGTCATCAGGCGGATCGTTGTTGTCGTCTATAGGTCGAGCGTTATTATCGTCACTGGGTTGATCGTTATTGTCATCGCTAGATCGATCGTTGTCGCTGCCATTAGGTTCATCATTGTTAATTTCACCATCATGTGTTACTAATTTATTTATATTATTAGTCTCTTCTGAAATCGAATCTAACTGTTGCGAATTTATTCGGTTACTAATATCGTTATTTCGTATGTCATCATCGGAATCGTCTATGTATGAAGCGTTTATAGTTTGGTTTGAGTTGTTTTGAGTTTCGTTTAATGTTTATTTTCTTTTTCGGGATTTTCTGTATCTGGGATGGGTAAATTAGGATTTTCTGTTCAGTTTGTGTGTCGATGTTATCGATCTCTTTTTGTTTTTGTGTTTGGCTCGATCTTTGTGAGTTTGAATCTTTCTGTGAATTTTGTGGAGTTATAGAATTTATATTTTTATTTTCAGTAATATTATTTTCGGCTATTGTTGACAATTTTCTTTTTGTTTTTGTAATCTTATTTGTATTTGAATTTTTATTATTATTATTTTTGAGTGCTTTTAACGTTACCATTATGTCTGGTAATTTAATGTTTTTTTTTGTCTTTTTGCAATTTTATTGTTAAATTGTTTATTTTGAATCTTCTTTGAAAGAGTCTGTTTTATTTTTGGTGTATGTTTATGTGTGTGTGTATGTGTGCTTGTATTATCTGATCCACACGTACATGTTTTGAGTTTTCGTTGTCTCGTAGATCTGCGTAATGGTGGAGGGTCATTAGTCTTTACCGTTTGAACTATCTCTTTTCTATCGTCTTTGTTAATGTCTATTTGTTTGTCTGTTATTTTATTTTTAGTCTGTGTAATGAGTGTTGAAGGTATTTTTTCTTCGGATGAATTTACTGTCATTGATTGCATGGCATTAGAAATTTCGTTTATATTTTCTATAGACATGTTATTATCATTATCATTATGAATAAGAGCTTCGACTGTTATGTGTTGAGGGTGATGGTCGCCTTCGTCTGAAGACCACGATACAGCACCTCCATATCTTCTACTTTTTGTCTGTTTATTTTATTTGGCGATCTTTGAGTAATTGGGATTGTTTCTATAGGGGATTCTGAACTAATGTCATTTGAATGACTTGAATATATTTTTGAGTCTATTATTTCCGATTCTTCAGTATTCGATTCATCATCTGAACTGTCGATAACTCTAAACGTTGTTTTGCTAATATTTTTATTAATTCTTTTACGCGTACGAAATATTGGAGACGGTGTAAAATCCGCGAACCTTTGTGTTCTCTTATATTGAAGAGGAATAAATCTATTTTTGAATTTATTATCTTTGATTTTTGTATGTACGTTTGGAGTAAATTGTGTAGATGTCGTTGGTATGTCTGTATTTTCTGTAGGTGGTAATGTAGGTTCTGTGATTTTTGTATTTTTGGATTTTTGTATTTGGGAATTTTTGGATAATAGATTTTGATTTTGTGAATTAATTTTATTTGAGGATTTATTTGAATCTTTATTTATGTATGATAAGTCGAAGTCAGTCATGTCTGATTCTTCGTCTGATAATAAAACTTCATTATTTCTAATGAGTTTCTTTCTTAGCGTTAATGCGTCAATTATGTTACCCGATACTGATGATGATGATTCATCAGAATAGTCAGGTAATTTACTTACATTACCTATTGTGGTAAATTTATTTTCTGTATTTGATGATTTTAAATCATTATTTGATTTATCATTTTGATAATTATTATTTTTATCTGAATTCATTTTGTTATCAGTATTTGCTAAATTTAATTTGGAATTTATGTTGTCGTTTGTATTTGTTATTTTTGAATCCGAATCTAAATTTTTGTGTTTGGATTTCGATTTATCGATAGGGTAGGGAATATACCGTTTTTCGTTTTGGTTGGTGTTTCCACTCATCCTAACTTTATTTGTTCCCTTTGAAAATGACCGTTGATTTACAGGGTAGCTACTCCTATTTCCATCGCGTCTTTCCGAAGGTATTTCGACTGAGGCCCACGGCTCAACCGCCTGATTATCTGTGTCAGGAGAATAATTTTTATTTGAATTTTTATGAACGAATTTATTAGCTATCTGCTTCGTATCGTCAGATTTTTGCCTTTCGACCGAGTCGTTTAGCTCCGCCGCCTGAGTGCTTTCATCAGGTGAAACCACGATTTTATTAGTCGCCTGGATCGTTTTGCCAGTTGAGGACCTTTCGACTGAGTCGTTTAACTCCGCCGCCTGAGTGCTTTCATCAGGTGAAACCACGATTTTATTAGCCATCTGCTTCGTTTTGTCAGAATTTTGCCTTTCGACTGAGTCGTTTAACTCCGCCGCCTGAGTGCTTTCATCAGGTGAAACCGCGAACTTATTAGCCTCCTGGATCTTTTTGCCAGTAAATGAGGTCCTTTCGACTGAGTCGCATAACCCCGCCGCCTGAGTACTAGCCTCCGGTAAAATTTTTGAATTCATAATACTAACCCCGTCGACTGAATTAGCATTAATTTTTGAAAATTGATTTTTATCTTTAGGATTTATTTTTGAATTTTTGTCTGGGCTATCTTTTTCTGAGTGGATAGCCACTTTCCGTTTTTTTGTAATCTTGATCTCAGAGCCTGACGTATCGGTTGTTCTGAGTCTTGCAATCCCCGGTTTGCCCGTGGGTCGCCATTTAAATTTTATTGGATATGCTTCGCGTTTTTCTGATACGGGATTACGAGACAAGGCGTCGGCATTTGTATTTTTCCTACCCGCTTTATATAATACCGTATATTCAAATTCTTTAAGTCGTTCTCTCCACCTCATCACACGAGATGTCGGGTCATTCATTGAGTTTACCCATACTAGAGGTCTGTGATCGGTGACGAGAGTAAATTCTTTACCGTAAATATAGGGCCTAAAAGTTTTCATACCGAATAGAGCTGCAACCATCTCTTTTTCTGTCGTAGAGTAATTTTTCTCGTGTTTATTTAGTACACGAGAGGCTGCTGCTACTATTTTATCTTCACCTATTTTACCCTGAGAAAGAATTGCACCAACTGCGTAGTTAGATGCATCGGTCGTTAAAATAAAGGGTTTTGAAAAATCTGGGTATTGTAATATCGGAGCTGTACATAGTTTTTCGCGTAAAGTTTCAAATACTTCCTGGTGTTCAGGAGTCCAGATAAATTTCGCGTTTTTACTTGTAAGATCCGATAATGGCTTAGCTATTTTTGCAAAATCCTTTATGAAACGCCGATAATAACCAGCAAGTCCAAGAAATTCTCTTACTTGTGTGGTACTAATGGGTCTTTTGTATTCTTTAATTGCTCTAATTTTCTCGGGGTCAGGTTTGACACCGTCGGCAGAAATGAGATGACCTAAGTAAATGACTTCTTTTCTTAGAAATTCGCATTTATCGGGTTGAAAACTTAAGTTGGCTTTACGTAACGTTCTGCTAATCTTTCGAATTTAGAAGTGTGCTCTTCAAGAGAACGAGCATAAATAACTATATCATCTAAGTAAACAAATAAATCTACGCCTTGTAAGCCACGTAAAACTAAATCCATTAATCTTTGAAAGGTTGCTGGTGCATTTTTAAGTCCAAATGGCATTCTGTTAAAGTGATAATGACCACGAGGAGTTGTAAATGCAGTTTTATGTTTATCTTTTTCGTCTACTTTTATTTGATAAAAACCCGATTTTAAGTCAAAAATTGAAAAATAAATTGCACCACCCAATTGATCAAGTATATCATTAATTAGAGGTAATGGGTATGCATCGCCAATAGTTTTCTCGTTTAATTTACGATAGTCAATTACTAGTCTGTATTTTATTCTGCCTTGAGAGTCTTTTTTCTTAGGTATGATAAATAAAGGTGAATTGTATGGAGAGGTAGATGGTTCGATAACATCCATTGACAGGAGTTCAGTAATTTGTCTTTCGATTTCCTCTCTGTGTGAAGGAGGATGCCTATATTGTCTAGTGTTTACTGGAATATCGTCTTTAGTAGGTATGGTATGTGAAGCTACGGATGTTGCCTGCAAATTTTCTCCCGGAATGCTAAAGAGGTCAGCATATTTTTCAACGAGTGAACTTATTTCTTTACGCTCTTCGTCATTCAGATGTTCTAAACGCAAGAGACTTAATACATTATCAACGCGATTTTCCCGGGCCCTGGTACTTTTGTTATCTTGTTGATCTGTTTCATCTTGCGATAAGGAAGTGCTACATTCTTCACTTGTTTCAAAAGGATACAAGGAGATTATTGGCACTTTTACTTTGACATCTTCGCTAAGAGTATTTATTGCATACAAATGAGCTATACCATTACGATTACTAATTATTGCTTCACCAGCAAAAACACCGTCACCTAAGTCTATACGAGGCACGTATCCTTCATTAAGATTGTTATCTACTCGGACAAACATTGCTGTTTTAGTTCGAGCTTTTAAGACTAAATATTGTTCCTCTGTTAATGAGATCTCTAGGTTATTTAATTTTGTAAATGTTACTGTATTTCGAACTAAATCGATTATGCCGCCTTGTTCGCGTAAAAATTCCATACCGAGTATACCTGAATAGTCTAAAGGAAAGTCGTCTGAGATTACATGAAAATATGTATTTTTGTTAAAAATTTGAATTTGTACTCTACCGAGTGTAATAGCTTCTGAAACTCCGTTTAAATTGTAACAAAATGAGTCATCGATTAAATTTTTATTTTTGACTTCGCTATATTTGATTAAGTTTAAATTACACCCAGTATCTAATAAAACTTTCCCGTAACTCGAAATTATATCTTTTGATTTGATCATAATGGATGTAGGCTTGTAATCCGATGACATTGCGCCTACAAAATATGTTTTTGAGGGTGTTCTTATTTTTAGTTTTGGCTCTGGCACTGCTGGGTCAACGCGTTTCCCCCGAAGTGCCTGGAAGGGGAAACGTTTGTCCGTTTCCCTGCTTGTTTGTGCCGCCTTTAGTCCAACCTGTTTACCTATGTCATAGCTCTTTTTACGACAAGCCTTTTCTATGTGCCCGAAATTCTTACAGTAATTACATTGGATTTGATTTTTATTATTATTATTATTTGGTACACCATTTTTGTTATAATTACCGTTATAACTAGTATTGTTTTTATGATTATTTTTGTTGTAATAATTACCATTATTGTTGTTATTACCGTAACTTCTAGGTTTTGGGTTCTTTAAGAATCTGCATTCTTCTCTATTATGATTATTTCTCTTACAAAAATCGCAGTATTTATTTGTCCCGTTTGAATTTGTTTGATCATTTTGATTAATATCTTGTGGACTTTTTATTGTGTTGTTAGTTTGATTATTTTGTATGGCGTGACAGTCCGTATTGTTAATTGTTTTAAACATATTATTTATATTACTCATCGATTCTAAATTCTTTTCTGTGTCTGATGCTGCTTTAGCAGCGGTCTGAAGGTCAACGTATTCTACTTGACGCAGGTATATTGCTATCTGTGGGAATAATCCGGATAAAAACGTCTGAATAGCAATTTCCGATGCTAGTACTCTTTTTTCGTTACTATTTATGCACGCTGAGTCTTCTATTTCTGCTAATGTTTTTCTTAAATGTTCGTCTATTCTGAAATAAAAATCCATAACGCGTTCGTTCGGTTTTTGTTTAAATTGGTTAAATTCGCTCAGCCACACAGATACTTGTTTGCTTCTACGATAATTTAAATTTAGGAACGCAATTAATTGTTCTACTGTATTTATATCTGCATTTAATAATCTAGCTAAAGGTCCGCCCTTACATTTTGAGATTAATAATCTAACTAACACTTTTTCGTCTACTTCGCGAATAAAAGCTTTTGCGTCTGTGCATACTTTTGTAAATGATTCTACTTGTACTGTCGTTCCGTCAAATTCGGGGATGGTTTTAAGAAAATAATCAAATTTATTTAAATTTGGGGTACCGTTATTTGGAAAAACTTGAGGGTTAGCAATTTGTGGGTTTAGATTATTTTGAAAAGTTCTTAAACTTTCGTTAATTAATTGTTGACAATTTCTCTCAAAATTATTTTTCATTTCCTCTCTCTCTGCTAATAATTCTTGAATTTGCTGTTCAAGGGCTTGTATTTTTCCCGTGTTTTCTGTCATAGTTGTTTCCATAGCTTCGATATCGTTAGTCATTTTGAGAAATTAAAAAAATTTACGAGCGAGAGAAGAAAAAAAATTTTAAACGATAATCGAGTTAAAAAAAATTTCTAAATAACAATACTATTTTTAAATTGACGAGAAACAAATATTCAGAAAAATATATGACTTACTACTTAGAAGTAATTATTGAGGTTCTCGTCTCCGGTTGGGCTGATGGTTGTCGGCTTATCTTCTTTAGTCCTTGAGCGTTGGCTGGTAAGTGTTGTCGTAGGTCAAGGCTGTACTTCGATGTTGATGGCTTCTTCTTGATGTTTTATCTTCGATGAATTTTGTTGCACTTTTAATTTAATTTAATTTTATCGTTTTTATGTGTGTACGATAAAAAATTTTGTTAATTTATTAAAAATTTTGTTAATTAATTTTTCGTTAAACTTTTTAATATTTAATTTTAAACTGCTCTTCTTTTTAATTCCGGAAAAAAAAATTTTGCGTTTTTAAAATAAAATCACTGTTTAGTTAATTTTTGAATTGAGTGTATTAAAAAAAATTTTATTGATTTTAGAGTTGTTTTGTAAAAAAAATGTTCTGATTTTTGTGACGTGTTTGATGGAGATCTCTGGATGATGTTGAGTTAATTTTTCCGCAAAGGAAAAAAAATTTTCGCCAGTTTCTTCGGAGCGTGTTCGAATCCGTTCGCTGCCACCAATTTATTTATATTATTAGTTGTTACGTCCCGGTTTCCTCAGGTTTGGGTAGCCGGTAGAACAACTAGAGCTGGAGATAAAGATGTTACGACCTCCAGAGTCGTAAGTAGAAGGTTCTCGAATTAGCTCCGAAATAACTAACTTCGGTGAATTTAATTAACAAATAATTTATTTAACTATTTAAATACACGTTTAATTTATGTTTGACAACTGCCGTGAAGTACGTAATGGTATTTCGATTGATAAGTCTCACGACCAGAATTAATAGAAGAGTTTAAGTGCGTAACTTTGAGATCAAAAAGAGCCTTCGGAAAAGAGTCTTAGGAAAAGCCCCTGAACTACCCGTGCACCCTGCTTATATCTCCTCGTTGAAGGGCCGCGCCCTGAGGGGAGTAGGGCTGCGTATCAGGCCCCGAATGACCTATTCTCTTGAGTTGATCTGCGTGGCATCTCCGAGTCCCGCTCGGATGATCCGCGCTGACTCAACTCCAAAGTCCAGGACACGCAGGCGTTCGTTATCATCATTTATTTAGAACATTCCTCGGACGTTCTCGAATATACTTATGTACTCAACGCTAGTTGTCTTACAATGAATCATTTTCCATTAACAATCTTCGTGAGAAAATGTTAATGTAAACTTAAAAATATTTTGTTTACTCAGATGTTGGCTGAGTTGTACTTTTCTTATCGTTTTCTATTTCTATATTTAATATTTAACATTTGGAATTCTTTACTTATCATTTAACATTATATTTATAAAAAATGAATATTTATGAAATTATTGTACAATTGTTAGAGTTTAAATTAGCGCGCGTATTCGCTATCAGCGACATCTGCGAATGCAGGTGGGGACGTAACAGTTAGTTGAAAATTGTCATTTTATTAATTTACTAATGATTGAATAATTGATTTAAAATATTTAATTAGAATTAGTTACAGTCAATTTTATTAAAGTAAAATTTATAAAGTAAAAATTAATTAAAGTTAGTTAGTAGTGTGAGTGTGAGACAAGTGTGGGTTATGTGTGAGTTGCAGAGTATCTAGGTCTATGTTTCGTCGCTGGGCTGTTGTTCTGTAGTAAAGTGTGTATAAGCTGCAGGAGTATCTAGGTCTATGTTTCGTCGCTGGGCTGTTACTCCTGTGAGCCGAGTCAACGAGCCCAGTATATGATTCGTTTCTGTGCGGGTGATCGTAGGTTTAGAAATCGGGTAGACGCCGAAAGGGGCCCGTCACGTGTAAACGCCGAAAGGGGCACGTGTTAGAAATCGACGGGTAGACGCCGAAAGGGGCTCGTCGAGAATAAGTTAGAAATCGACGGGTAGACGCCGAAAGGGGCTCGTCGAGAATAAGATATTGTTAAGTGTGGTTAGTGTGTGAGTGAATGAATTTTGTTAACTAATTTTAAGTCAAACGCTGTTAAGTTTTTTTTTATTGTTAATAAATGTTGATCAACCTTGTTAATTAATTATTTATTATTCAACAGCACCTTCCTCCACTCTCTCTACCCTAAGATTAAGTTTTCTCAGCTCTGGACCGGTTCCAGGAACCGTGATTAAAAATCCTGGTGGCGCCCTAATAATTATATTGTTGTTAGTTTTGTTTATTTATTTATAAAATTGATTAGGGGCCAACCTGAGCAGGTAAAACTGTTACACAATTAAAGTAAATAAAATAAATTACAAAATTCGGCAAAATGAAATTCGAAGAAAATAATTTATAAAATGAAACTAAATCAATTTCAATGAAAATAATTAAGTAACATTATAGAATAAAATTTAGCGAAAATAAAATCGACAAAGGGAAAATAAATTTGTAAAATACTAGGTCGTAGCGAATATTTTGTCGGCAGATTATTAAGACCTCTGTCGTCAAATTTTATTCTATTAATACGAGATACGAAGACCTCTTAGTATTAAATATTTATTGTTGTATTATTAAGACCACGGCAGTAAATTAGTTAAGAATTTTAATTAGGAAATTAACTTGAAAAGAATTTGGGTTAGGAATGAATGGAAAATTTATTCAAGAGAAAATTTAATGTGGATTTAGAAAATTTACTAATCAGATTTAATTTGAAAATTAAAAGTAAATAATAGTCTTAGAAAATAATTAATAAAGTATGGAAATTTTAATTAGTGTGTTTGAATGATAATAATTACCTTGTGGGTGCGTGTGTAGAATTATGGAATTATGAAACTATTAGAATTATGGAAATATGAAAATTGGGAAATATGGAATTATGGAAATATGGATTTATGGAAATATGGAAAATGATTAGAAACCGCGGTATGGTCGCTCCATAAGAGGGTACCGTCGGGAATAAGTAACTATGATAGAAATCGCGGTATGGTCGCTCCATAAGAGGATATCGTCGGGATTAGCCACTATGATAGGAAGCCGTCTTATAAACGGGAATAGGACTTAGGATTCAGTGTTAATTAATTTTAAGGGAAATATTATTGTAATGGGGTGGGTTTAATAAAATTTCTTGAAAAATGAATTTCTTTGATGGTTTCTGTTTTCTTCCCAGCAATCTCTCACGACCCTGTAGAACTTACTCCATGCTCTGGTCCAGTTTCTGGATACTGTGTCTAAAAATCCAGTGGCGCCCTAAATAAATTTAGGGGTGACCAAAGAGAACGAGTGGGCTTTTTCAAAAGAGTCGCATTCCGTTTCAAACTATTCTAACAACCGTCGGGGCTCGAACCCTCGCCTCACGGCATGATGTGCGACCGAACTAACGGGATAATGACTTAGTCCGCTCGGCCATCTTGCCGCTTTCTGTATTAAATTATTAAATAAATTAAAATTTCTAAGTAACTTATAGTCATGGTCTTAATAATATAACAATAATTGTTTAATTCGAGAGATCTTAACACATTGAATTAACTTTTGCTAATTAAATTAATCACGATATAAATTTTACAATTAAGTTTAAAATTATTAACACAAGTTTAATTAATTAATTCTGACTAAATTTTTCCTGTGACATTTTTGACTCAGAATAATTAATTCACGGACTTAATCCCCAAAATTTAAGAAATTTATAATTAATAAATAAAATAATTTTACAATATAAAATCAATTCAATAATTAATTGTTGATAAAATATTCTTAATAATTTTCTAATAGTTTCATAAATTATAAAAAATCGACACAAGTCGAAGCATTCAATTCTATTAACTCGAACATTCGCTAGCTTAGTTGTCTTTGACCTTGGGTGTTGGAATTTACTGCGACACAAAAAATGTACTGACGCTCGACCAAAAATTCCACGAGTAAAATGTTGTCGATTATTTTCAAGTAACAAAAATTAATCAATTTTACTTAAGTTAATTGTTATAAAAATTATAGCAATTTATTAACGAATTTTTCGCATGTTAATTAATTAATTGATAAATTTTTAGTTGTTAATTTTTTCCCGCAAGGTCGATTGAGTGATTCTCAGGTATAAGCCCCCATGAAAATCACTCAGCCAAAACTAGCAAATGTTCAACTATTATTGATTAATAAAATTTTATATATAACGGAGAAGAGGTAAAGTAGACCGAGTGCAAACCGCGGTTCACTTCTTTTCCCACAGAGTAATAATTGATACCTTGACGGATAAAATGATGATCTAACTCTCTTAATGAGGATGAAGTCCTAGTTGTAGTTGGCTTCCTTCGTCTCGTCACTACTCCGGGGATCGGTCCTTCTCGATTTCCGTGGCACTCAGTCTGGTGGTCACACTACTTCTCCCTTTTCCACTGCACGGCTCACCTATTTTAACCCAAAACTACCCCCTCCTATTCTCCCCTTAGGCCCGAAGATCGAGACGCGTCAGTGCTATGTTGAATAGTTATCGATATCCGGTGACTTATCGATTTAGGGTAATTTTACCCTATTACATGATAAACATGTTTTTAAAGCTTAATCTCCTTAACTTTTTCTTATTTGGCAAATAGTCTGTGTAATAAAATGAATTACAAGTTTATTCAAAGACTAAAATTACGTATAACTAATACTCAACAATTTGACTAGCGCAAAGCAAGTTTGAATGTACTATGACGCTTTAGAAATACTCGAGAACATTCAAGAGCTTAGATTGAGATTGCGTACCTCACGTAAGCTTGTAAGAATGTAATATATATGATCCTTACACAAGACGGCTGCCTTTCATACCACTGTGATCGCAACGCGGACTGTAGATAGTTAATATAGAGATCGATGTGGGTCGATGGTGCTAGTGTGATTAAACTCATCTGATTTTTATTTACACATGCGTATATACAGATGTTTTTCTCAATGTAAACATTTACTACTCTATTTTTAAAAAAATAAACAAAAACAAATAATCAATATTGTAATAAATTTAAATAATGTCTAATGTTGAAAGTGATGACGAAAATGTGCAGACTACAGTTCACCAAAAAAAAATTATAAATTTTATAATTCTGATTCATCAATACAGGTAAATATACCATTAATAAAAACATGTAATGATTAAATACTTTACTCAAATAAGATTTATATAATTATATTAAGAAATAGAAACTTTCACGGTATAAAATTGTTATTTTTTTTTTTTAGATTCCTTTAAGAACGTTATGCCTTGGCGGTCAAGACGTTATTTTTCTGAAAATCTTTCAAGCATTGATAAAAGTAACTCTATTAATGAACGAGACAATGAGAATGATCAGTTTGATGAACTTATGAAAGTATCTAAAAATCTTGATCGAATATGAAAATTTATTATATCAATCATTTATGATAATTTGAATTACGAAAAAATTACTTTCACCAAGAGTAGAATTTCAAGAAAAATTTTTACTTCGGCCAACACAACTTCGGTCTTCCTTCAGGCACCCGAAAATTTTCTTGAGCCAATAATTTTGTTCTCCAGTCAAGAAATATTTCTTTCTGTGTGGATTAGAATCTACAGAGTGATGGTGAACAAAGTTTTCTGAGTTCCTTTTTTTTATTAATTTACTAATTTTTGTTTTACATAACATTTATTTTAAGTTCAATATAAACATACATACAAACATATCTAACAATTCATTATAGCACAATACATATTTTTTAAAAGTTAACAAACATGATATTTTAAAACAATGAAATTTTCATTATTAACTGAGGTATAAATGTAGAGAGGGAATGGGTCAAGTAAGTCTTTAACATTGACAAATATAATTTTCTCATCGGTTTTTACTTCGTATGCCCATACATGTTCATTAAACCCTAATACGTTAATACTTCTGCATACAAAATCTAATTCATTACGATCATCAAGACTGATGATCAATACAATTAAAGCAAATGTTGGGCAGAGATCTTTCGTTCCAGTAATTAGAACCATATTTTGGGTATATTTAATACTTTTATATTCTACTCATCGATAAAAACTTTTTTTGGAATTATTTAATGCTTCATTTGAACAATCATATTTCGACCATGTTTAAGAATCAATTTTCATTTTATACCAGTAATTTTTTCATCTGTAATAGATCTATTTGCCAAAAAACGATAATTTAAATTTAGTTGGTGTTCTATCGCGATAGATTTACAAATATTTACACGAGATTTATTAACTGATGCCGGTACTGTTAAATTTGTATGCTTAGATTCAGCTCTCATTGAAGATTAATGTGAGCAAGGACCATTTACCTCACACGTTTTTTTTTGTAGTGAAGAGAAATATGGCCCTTTGGTTTTATAGAATTACCGGTCAATTGCTTATACAGCTGCCAGTGTCTGATTATAGTGGTATCAAACGCATTTATTTGATCATTTGTAATTTTTTTAGCTAAAATGAAATTAAATATTTCTCGCAAAATAAGATATAATTGCCAATAGGGGTTATTTTTCGACACTAAATCTCCAATTATTACTCCCAATCATCTAACAAACGTGGTTAACTCTGAAGCTGTCATTTTTAATTTATTATTTTTGCTCAAATCGTCATCTCTAATAAATGGAGGTTTATTTAGGGAATCAATAGGTCCATAATCAAACACTGCTAATCTTTCATTCAATTCCGATACAGAAAACTCATAATATTCACTATTTTGTGAAGTAATTGCGCTTAAAATTTCTATTAAATCATCATGAGCTATCCCTTCTCTAAAATCATGCATTTCGTCGACAGAAAAATTCTCTACGGCATGGAATGAAGCTGAATTAAACACACATTTTTCTCGTATACCTGTTAGCGTAATATCATTTGTTTTAAGGTCTGTCTTGTAGTTTTGTACAGTTCGAGTCAATTCAGGGGATAAAAGAATGGTATTTTGACATGTATTTTTGTCCATTTTACAAAATCGACAATAATAAGTGGCAGAAAACGATTCGGTAAAGCCTAAAAGACCATGTAAGCCAAGGTTATCTCCTTGGATTAGACCCAATACAAAATAAACATGTTTTTCACCTTGATTGGTTAAAATTTTAATTCCTTTTTCTTCCAAAAATTTCATTTCCTTAATGAGCGGGCGGTAAATGCAAAATGTTCGATTTTTTTTATTTTTATTTAAACGAATCTAACTGTCATACAATAAAACAAGAAAATAATTTTCTAATTTTGACCGGCATTCTGATGGTAAACATGGAATTGATGCGTAAATGGGCATAACCTTTACTGATCGAGAACCTAGAGGATTATTAACTTCCACGTTGTAACAGTTTTACCTGCTCAGGTTGGCCCCTAATCAATTTTATAAATGAACTACAAAACTAACAAACAATATAATTATCAGGGCGCCACCAGGATTTTTAATCACGGTTCCTGGAACCGGTCCAGAGCTGAGAAATCTTATCTTAGGGTAGAGAGAGTGGAGGAAGGTGCTGCTGAATAATAAATAATTAATTAACGAGATTGGCCAATATTTATTAACAAGAAAAAGAAAACTTAACAGTATCTTGACTTAAAATAAGTTAACAAAATTCAATCACTCACACACTATCCACACTTAAAAATATTAAAACTTATAAACTACAGCCTAACTGTCAGCTGACCAGGACTTCTTAAAAACTACAGCCTAACTGTCGGCTGACCAGAACCAACGAATCTCTCTGCGCAAAGACTGCAGTGTGACAGAGATTGTCTAGCCTAACTATCGGCTAACCAGGACTGACTTAACACTATTAATACTCTCTATCACGCATGACCCACACTAATCTTCACACACATAACCCACACTTGTATGATTTTATTTTATAAATTTTAATTTAACAAAATTGACTATACTTAATTTTAGTTAAATATTTTAATTTAATTATTCAATCATTAGTTATTGGTAAAACGATAATTCCAAATTAACAATCAAATTCCACCAGGCTTAACGAACACTCGATTGTAAATTTCGATTGTAAATTTTAACTCTGTATTAAAATATTAGATAGATTAAAATTCCTAAGTAACCTATTGTCATGGACTTAACAATATAACAATAACTGATTCAGAACAAAAAGTCTTAATACCTTGAATTAACTTTTGACAATTAAATTAATCACGATATAATTTTTACAGTCACGTTCCAAATTATTAACACAAAATTATTGTTGTAATTTAATTAATTCTGATTAATAAGCGGCATGATGGCTGAGCGGACTGTCATTATCCCGTTAGTTTGGTCGCACATCATGCCGTGAGGCGAGGGTTCGAGTCCCGACGGTAGTTAGAATAGTTCCAACACCAACCGTCGGGGGTCGCTCCGGTAGCCGAACTGTACTGGCATGGGTTTTCTCTATGGTTTCCCCATTGCCAGTATTCCAACAACCGACCGAAAGGGGTGAGGAATAGGGTAAATGCAGTACAGAAAGAACAAGTCGGTCCACAGCCGCATGGAGAATAATAAGATATGTGCAAGAATAATATGTTGATAATTGAAAGATAGTGCAAAAAAATGTTGATATTAAAAAATGGAAAGATATTGGAGTATGTTGATAATAAAAAAGTGGATAATATATTCGATTATATTGATAATAAAAAGTGGATGAGGTGAAAGATTGTGTTGATAATATAAAAAAGCGAGGAACATATGATGATAATAGAGAGAAAAACTATATTTGGAGACGCTGAGACAATCAGCCTTGTAAAAACCAGAATTGGTATACAAGTAAAACTCATAATAAAAAATAATTCTGATCAATTTTTCCTGTGATATTCTTGACTCAAAATAACTGATTTCTTGGACTTAATGTCCACGCCGATAATTATCAATTTTCAGTCATTTTAATTTAACTACTTCACGGACTTAATCCCAAAATTTACTAAATTTCCACGTGATAAAATAATTTTATAATATAAAATATTTTTAATAAATAATTCTTAATAAATATTCGATAATTTTCCCATAGTTTTATCAATTAAAAATAATCGACACAAGTCGAAATATTCAAATTTTATTTGCTAGAACATTCGCTAGCTAAGTTTTATTTGACCTTGGGTATTGGAATTTACTGCGACACAAAAATGTGCTGATGCTCGACCAAAATTCCACGAATACAAGTTTGTCGATTATTTTTCACGCGACAAAATTACTCAATTTTTCTTAAGTTAATTATTGCAAAAATCACAACAATAAATTTAACGAATTCTTCGGATGTTAATTAATTAATTGATAATTTTTTAGTCGTTAAAATTTTCCCGCAAGGTCGATTGAGTGATTCTCGGGTATGAGCCCCCAGGAAAATCACGCAATCCAAAACTAGCAAATGTTCAACTATTATTTATTGAAATAATCGTCGATTAAACGATCCAATAATAATTAATTAGGAGAAGTAACTGGGTATTAGGTAAACCGCGGTCCACTTCTTTCCCACAGAGTAATAATTAATACCTTGACGAATAAAATGATGATCTAACTCTCTTATTGGAGATGTAGTCCTAGTTGTAGTTGGCTTCCTTCGTCTCGTCACTACTCCGGGGATTGGTCCTTCTCGATTTCCGTGGCACTCAGTCTGGCGGTCACACTACTTCTCCCTTTTCCACTGCACGGCTCACCTATTTTAACCCAAACTCACCCCCTCCTATTCTCCCCTTAGGCTCGAAGATCGAGACGCGCCAGTGCTATGTCGAATAATTATCGATATCCGGTGACATCGATTTAGGGTAATTTTACCCTGTTACAACGTCATCACCAGATAAAAAATATGGTATCACAATATCATCATATTTGTATTCAGATCTTTTTTTAGCCCATGATTTACACTAAATATAGTTTTCAATTACTGTTTCATTATTTTTAAGTTGTTCCATATAATTTACCGTGTCAGTTAAAGTACTAGGTTGCTGAAAAAAATTTTTAAGCGTTGCACGTAATGGTATGAATTGTCCACATATGTCGATCATTTTACCTTTAGAACCTTTTTTTGATTTTGAAATAACATAAGTACGCTCAATAATGTACGATTTCGGTTTTATATAAGAACCTGATTTTTCAAAATGCTTTAACCGTCGATGTTCTGTATCTAAATCCGCAAAAGTATTTTTTATATTATCAAACATTTTTAACTTTCCGCTAAGAAAATTGAAAATTTTCAAAAATCGGGAAGTTATTGGTTTCACCCCGTTTTTCGAAAATCGAGTTCTCATCAGATCTTGACGTTTTGAGGTCCTAGGAAGCTTCCCTGACTATTCCCGCGATGATAGTATGTCCGTCTGTGTGTGTGTGTGTGTGTGTGTGTGTAACCCTTTTATAACTTTTGAACGGCTTGACCGATTTCATCGCGGTTGATGCCATTCGAAAGGGCTTAACCAAACTTAGATTTCCTGAAAATTTGAACCGATTCAGACCAGTAGATTTTAAGATATTGTAAAAAAACTACAAAAAAAATTAGGAAAACGGTTGACCCTGACGGCCATCCCTGCAACTTCCCGCTACTTTAGTAATTAAGCGCTCGATATTGCACTTATTATGTTTTTGAGCTCTTCCAGCTCAAAAATCTAATTTTCGTTAGTTTTGAGCTCTCCGAGCTCAAAAGTTTGATAGGAGTTTATTAAATCAATATTTTTGGAATTTTCAAATCGTGATAACTTTTGAATGGATTAACCGATTTCCACGCGGTTGACGGCATTCGATGCAGTTTCATCATTTTCATAAGTTATTTTCAGGTTTTAATTGATCAAACGGAAAATTTCAGAGTAAGCCCGAAAAAACACTTTTTCGATTTTCTTTCGTTCACGATAACTCACGAACGAATCAACTGATTTTGACCGGACTGGTGGCAATCGACGTGGTTTTTTGATGTTAAGTGCTGATTAGTTTTTAAAATTTATCGGTATAGCCGTTTAAAAGTTATTCCAAAAAAACCACGTTTCAAAAAATTTTTTCTTGTAGTTTTTTTACAATTTCTCAAAATCTACTGGTCCGAATCGGTTGAAATTTTTAGAAAATCTAAGTTTGGTCAAGCCCTTTTGAATGGCACCAACCGCGATGAAATCGGTTAAGCCGTTCATCAGTTATAAAAGGATTACACACGACATACGGACATCATCGCGGGAATCGTCAGGGAAGCTTTCTAGGACCTCAAAACGTCAAGATCTGATGAAAACTCGATTTTTGAAAAACGGGGTGAAACCAATAACTTCCCGATTTTTGAAAATTTTTAATTTTCTTAGCGGGAAGTTAAAAATTTTTTTGACACGTGGTTTTTTTGGAATAATTTTTAAACGGCTTTACCGATAAATTCCAAAAACTAATCAGCTCTTAACATCAAAAAACCACGTCGATTGCCGCCAGTCCGGTCAAAATCGGTTGATTCGTTCGTGAGTTATCGTGAACGAAAGAAAACCGAAAAAAGTGTTTTTTCGGGGTTACTCTGAAATTTTCGGTTCGATCAATTAAAACCTGAAAATCACTTATGAGGATGATGAAACTGCGTCGAATGCCGCCAACCGCGTGGAAATCGATTGATTCATTCAAAAGTTATCACGATTTGAAAATTCCAAAAATATTGATTTAATAAACTCCTATCAAACTTTTGAGCTCGGAGAGCTCAAAATTACACGAAAATTAGATTTTTGAGCTGGAAGAGCTCAAAAACATAATAAGTGCAATATCGAGCGCTTAATTACGAAAGTAGCGGGAAGTTGCAGGGATGGCCGTCAGGGTCAACCGTTTTCCTAATTTTTTTAATTACATTAATATCTTTGTCGGAACATTTTGAATTAATAAGAGTATTTTCTACTTTTGATTCTAATATACCTATAAAAGAATCACTCAAGAAAACCGTAATATCATCGATAATATATTGAACAATATTTTTAGACAAGCGAAGATTAGTGTACATATTTGCTATAAGTTCTACTGCTGCTTTATTAAGGGCAGTTTTGAAATCATCCGCTGAAAAACCCGGATTATTTGTATTTTGCTGAAAGTCACTCTGAGTATTACTGTCATAATTTAGATTTGCACTATTAAAAAATTATCGAGTTTCATTAGTTAAATCAATATCTATATTATTTACAACTAATGAGTTCAACTGGCAATCATGTATTCTTTGTAAATGTTTTTTGAAAAAATCTTTTGTACTAAAAGTTGAGTAACAATTCAATTCGCCACAATTGTATATATTTTTTACATCTGGATGTTGTTTAGCGAAATGATAAATGAGTGTATTAATACAATCAACTTGAATTGAACAAATACTGCAATTAGGCATTTTAAATTAAGTAATTATGTTGCTAATTGACTAATTATAAGCATTTACGAAACTGTAAAATTAAACTATTAATGAAATGCAGCTGATATTAACTTAATATCTAAACTTAATTTTAGGGAGTAAAATGTTTGTACTCTCCAATCAATTTTTCGACGCTTATATAATGACTGTTGTATGTGTCATCATATGGCAAACCCCAAAGAACTCTTTGGAAAAACTGTTATATTTGTGCCGATTCAGGGGGGTAAATTGTGTTGAGAGCGAAAATGCACTTAAAAAGCAAAAAAAAAAGCTTCTAATACAGAATTAACTTCATAACGATAATCTGCATGCAAATAGAGGAATACTTGAGAAATGTTTTCAATTGGACCCACAACAACAATGAATGGTTGAGCAAGCTTATCGACTCTTCTTTTGACTATTGCTTCAATATTTCCAACAACCTATAACAAATTTTAATTTTATTATATATATATATATATATATACATAAAAATAAAATAAAACCTGAAATCACGTAAATGTCAAGTCGAATGTTCAACAGAAGAAATTCTTTTGATCATTCATTTTTCCTAAAACCAAAGCATATAAAACAAATGTTATCTGAAAATCAATTGGTTATTTTTACTCTCAAATTAATATAAAGAAACATCGAATTTATTGTAGAGAATAGATTGGAACCAAAAAAATGATTTTGTAAAACTTAAATTAATTTTCTTGAATCGAATAGATCAGTTTTTCAATAGAATTAAATTGAACCAGAAAATATTTCGCAATCAGAGAGACTTTCGTTCAATTCATGTTCAACTTTTCAATTTTACTAAATTAACTTCTGCATGAACATTCAAGTAGAGATTCACTAAAATTTTTGTTAAATAAATATCATTAACAATAAACTTACTGATACTTGTAATACAAATCCTCTTTGCATTTCTTCGTAAGTTGGACGAAAATGTTTAATAATTTTTTTATTTTGGATTGCATTACAAACACTAAATAATAAGGCCCAATGAGTTAAAATGAACGCCGTTTTTTCGTCTAAACAAATAAAGAAAATTATATAAAATAATATACTTTACGACCTTTTAATTTTACAGCTTATTTGAGATAAATCGATTCTATGTAAACTTACTTTCACTTATGTCAGTAATAAAATCAAAAATATCACTATTGATCAATTTTTTATATAAAAATTGTTCCACTTTTCTCCAATTTTCCGTTGCAATCTGGACTCGATCAGGATATAAAGTATCAAAATCTTGTTTAAGCTAAAAAATTACATTTGTTAATATAAATTACTCCCATTCATTAGAGCAAGAGTCGGAGAAAAAAAAATAAACAGAAAGAAAGAATAATTATTTTAACAGAAACATTATTCTATTCAAAAATTTCTTTTAAATCAAAATATGTCCAAGACATTTTGTACGTTTTATAATAAACACATTAGGTTGATTTGAGCTAAAGAATATAAAACTAAGAAAATAATTTTCACGAATATGTTTCAATCAAATAAAACAAAAAAAAAATTCTAAAAAACAATTTGTATTTAAGTATATGTTGATTTTAAATTATTCAAGAACTTTTTCGCTTGATTTAATAAATTAATTTAAGGTCTTTGAGATTATATACCAAATTTTTTCTTTTCAATCAATTGACTTATTTTATTTCTATTGAAAGATGTCTAGGGGGAAATTGTTATTATTCTGTTTAGTTGTTACTGTTTTAATCATATTTACATTGAAAAAAATTTGGAATACGGTAGACCCTGAAGGCCATCCGTGCAACTTCCCGCTAATTCCATGCCTAGGTGCATAAAACTGCACTCATGATGTTTTTGAGCTCGTCGAGCTCAAAAATACAATTTATGTGTTATTTTGAGCTCTTCGAGTTTAAAAGTCTGATAAAAGTATCATAGAACAATATTATTTAAATTTTCAAACCGCACTAACTTTTCAATAAATCAACCGATTTTCACGCGGTTGGCAGAATTTGACGCAATTTTTTTAGTTTTTTGATGAATCTTCAAGTTTGAATTGATAAAACTAGGAAATTTGGAGTAATTCCAAAAAAACACTTTTTTTGGTTTTTTTTGTTCATGATATTTCTTGAACGAATTGACCAATTTTGACCGGCTTGACGGCGATCGACGTAATTTTTTCATGCTAATAGCTGATTAGTTTTTGAAATCGATCAGTGCAGCCGTTTGAAAGTTATTCCAAAAAATGTCGGAGTTATGTTAAAAAAACACTTGTTTTCAAATATTTTATCAAGAATATCTCTCGAACCAATCAATCGATTTTTACTTTTTTTTGCGGCGATCGACGCGATTTTTTAAGCTCTAAACATTATTCTAGATAATCAAAAACGATCCGAGAAGAAATAACGAAGTAATGTCAAAAAACACTTTTTCCGATTTTCTTTCCTTCACGATATCTCTCGAACGAATCAACCGATTTTGACAGGATTAGCGAAGATCGACGTGGTTTTTTAAGCTTAAGGGCGGTTTAGTTTTTGAAGTTGATCGATAGGGCCGTTTAAAAGATATTTCAAAAAAAACCATTTGCAAAAATGATTTTTTTTTAGATTTTTCAAGATTTCTTAAAATCGATCAGTCCGAATCGGTTCAAATTCTTAGGAAATCTAAGTTCAAGGGAACTCTTTAGAATACCCTTTAGTTCGTTTTGATCGGTTCAGTCCTTCAAAAGTTATAAACGAGTTACACACACACACACACACACACACACACACACACACACACACACACACACACATACACACACACACATACACACACACACACAGTGACAACATCGCGTGGGTAGTCAGGGAAGCTTCCTGTGACCTTCAAACGTCGAGATCAGATGAAAACTCGATTTTTACAAAACGGGGTGAAAACAATAACTTCCTGATTTTTGAAAATCTGAAATTTTTAGCGGGAAGTTAAAAATATTATCTAAGTCCAAAAAAATGATCGATAACCGTGAAAATTTTGTTGATAGAGTACAAGTTTTTAAATTTCACAAAATATTTAAGTTTATCAATTAGTTAAACATTTTCTTCTGTGAATAAATTTTGTAATTATTTTTTATTACAAATGGTGCAAACTTTTCATATTGATACTAACCAATGAACTTATTAATTGATCCGTCACTTATGCCCCAATTTCTTAACAAATTAAACATTTCTTCATTGTTCATTTAAATTGTAATTTTAATTAAACTTAAATAACTATACATACAATAAATGATAATTTGATCACTTCCTTTTACTTCTTAAATAAATAAAATAACTTGGTAATCAAGAATATTAAATGTTAATAAAACCTGATTTAATATTTTGCTCAACACATGTCATTTGTTTCAACGGCAACTTCATTTTACTCGCCACAACAAATGTCATTTCGTTGCTTTGACCAAGATGGATTTGTCATCTCAACAAATAACTGCGTAATCCTGACTTTTGTTACAATAGCAAATTTTTTTTTTCAGTGATATATAATAAGATCTGTGAGCATTATATATATATACTTATATATGATTATAGATAAGATTATAGCAGCCAAGTATGATTGTACCTAATTATGCACAGACCCATATATAATCGGTTCCTATCATATACAGATTTATACATAAATATATATAGGATTATAACAACCAAGTATGATTGTATCTAATTATATATAGACTCATATATAATCGGATCTGATCATATATAGACTTATATATGATTATATATAGGCACTCAACAGCAAGGTATGATTATAACTAATTATACATAGACTCATATGTAATCAGATCTGGTCATATATAGAGCCATATATGTGTTACGTCCCGGTTTCCCACAGGTTTGTAGGTAGCCGGTAGAACAACTAGAGCTGGAGATAAAGATGTTACGACCTCCAGAGTCGTAAGTAGAAGGTTCTCGAATTAGCTCCGAAATAACTAACTTCGGTGAATTTAATTAACAAATAACTTTATTTAACTATTTAGATACACGTTTAATTAATATGCTTTGACAACTGCCGTGAAGTACGTAATGGTATTTCGTAACCGGAATTAATAGTCTCACGACCAGTATAAATTATGAAGAGTCTTAAGTGCGTAACTTTAAGATTAAGAAGAGCCTTCAGAAAAGAGTCTTCGGAAAAGCCTCGTGGAACAAGTCCCCCTACTACCCGTGCACCCTGCTTATATCTCCTCGTTGAAGGGCCGCGCCCTGAGGGGAGTAGGGCTGCGTATCAGGCCCCGAATGTCCTATTCTCCTGAGTTGATCCGCGTGGCATCTCCGAGTCCCGCTCGGATGATCCGCGCTGACTCAACTCCAAAGTCTAGGACACGCAGGCGTTCGTTATCATCATTTATTTAGAACATTCTTCGGACGTTCTCGAATATACTTATGTACTCAACGCTAGTTGTCTTACAATGAATCATTTTCCATTAACAATCTTCGTGAGAAAATGTTAATGTAAACTTAAAAATATTTTGTTTACTCAGATGTTGGCTGAGTTTTACTTTTCTTATCATTTTCTATTTCTATATTTAATATTTAACATTTGGAATTTTTTACTTATCATTTAACATTATATTTATAAAAAATGAATATTTATGAAATTATTGTACAATTGTTAGAGTTTAAATTAGCGCGCGTATCCGCCATCAGCGGCATCTGCGAATGCAGGTGGGGACGTAATACGTCCCTCCCTCTAGACAAACGTCCCGTTTGTTGTTTAGGGGGTATTGATCTTAATTTATGCTTATGAGAAAAAAAATATGTTTTTCGCGCGTTAAACTTTATTCAAAAAAAATTTTTAGGAGATTGCTCCCTCTCAGTAGACTCGCGTCCTTTGTGAGTTAAGAGATACTCCGATGATTCTAAGATAACTGCTTTGCCTGCCATAGGGCTATTATTTTTATTTTTAATTTTCTCTAAATGGTAAAGTAGCTATCGTAATGTAACTGATAACTTATTATATATATATATATTTTTTTTACAACGTCGTTTTGTTTACATGTTTTGTCATTTCGTTAGTTTCTAAATGTTTGTACTTATTCGTATTATTTTTAAGTTTTTCTGAAACCTTAATGACGATAATCCTCTTTTATTTATTTTTACTTATATAATCGATCGTAGTGTTACGTTTCAGTTTACGTGCGTCTTTTAAGGTTCTTTAAAGCCCTAACGACAATAATCTTCTTATTTTTGGAAGAAAATACATGTACATTTGCGTTATCTTTGTTATCATTTAAGTTGGTATTTACTCAGCTGTCATTTGAAAAAAAATTTAGTTTTCAATTTATTATGTATTTTGTTATTATTTATAATTTATTAATTTATGATTATTATTAACATTTCTTTTGGCTAAAAAAATTTACGTACTTTTGAAAAATAAAATCTATGATTATTTACTTAATTTGTACATTTAATTGTTGTTACTTGAATCGGTAATTCCTTGCTATCTCTATAAGGCTTAAATGTTTATTTATTTTATTATTATTATTATTATTATTATTATTATTATTTTTTTTTTTTTTTATAAATTTCCTGTAAGAAAAGTTGTAAAATACTGAAATAGCGGAAAAACTACGGATCAGGTTTAGGACTGGATATCTCAATTAATACGCATAAATTATTATCAAAAATAACTCTCTAATTTTATTCACAATATATACACTAAATATTTAATATATTCAATAGCGGATTGTTTAAATAAAAGCGGATTTGTAATGTACAGCGTGGTTAGCAAAAGCGAAGCCGGTTGACACACGTGTTTTTACACTCTGTCGGCACTGAAAAAGCGGTAAATTAGCACAAATAATTCCCAATAATTTGCAACAACTAAAACGAATTATTAGCGGTTAATTAAAGCGAAAAGAATTTCAACCAAAGCGAAAGCGGTTAATTTTTAAAGCGAAAATTATTTAACTCAAAAAAGAAAGCGACTTGTTCGAACTCAAAATGGAAGCGAAAAGATAATTATAATAATCAGTCTTCTTCCTCGTCACTTTCGTGAAGAAGGCTAATTGCGCATGTCAGCGGAGTAAGCGGCCAATCGGAAAATTCCGTCTAACGATGTCGCCATCGATAGCCAATAGGAAAAATCGATGCACGTGGCGTGATCGTGGCGTCAGAAAGTATATTCAGACGCAAGTGTACCAAAATTTGCGGGAATGAGCTGCCATCAGGCTCGGCTCATTAAATTGGGAGGCCCCCAGGAGCGACTTCATCGCTACTGGGCCTGTTCACCGAACATTCTCCCCTGGGTTGGCGGCTACGTCGACAAGATCATCGTCTTCGTACATTAGCGGTAGTACACAAAGCTTGGTAATTGGTCGTATTAGCTCTGAGTCAACTGTCTTAACAGTTACCACGCGGATTTGCCCATCTTCTCCTGGATGGACAGCAATTACTTTGGCTAATGGCCACTTGGTTGGCGGGTGATCCTCAGTGGTGATCAGTACAACTGACCCCACTTTGATTTCGTTGCGTGGATGATGCCACTTTGATATGGCCTGGTAGCGGTGGATACAGTCCTGGTAATAACGGTTCCAGAAATGCTGCATCATTTGCTGGACCTGTTCCCAGTGCGAGAGCCTAGCGGGCTGTACCTCTGTCAGCGACGGCTCTGGTATAGCGGTGAGTGACTGTCCAATCAGAAAATGACCTGGTGTCAGTACTGCCAAGTCAGCAGGATCTTCATTCAGCGGTGTAAGCGGTCTGGAGTTCAAAATGGCTTCAATTTGAGCCAGTAGCGTTGAATATTGCTCAAGCGTTAGTAGCGATTCTCCGATGGTTCTTCGGAGGTGAAATTTGATTGATTTCACAGCGGCTTCCCATTTTCCTCCAAAATGTGGAGCTCCAGGCGGATTGAACTTCCAGTTCGTGCCATCTTTAGCGATCAATACTGATAATTCTCGAAGTGAGCGGGATCCTGCAGAGAATAGTCGTTTCAGCTCTTTATCTGCTCCTACAAAGTTGGTTCCGCAGTCTGAATATAGCGTGTGGCAGATACCTCGGCGACTACTGAAGCGGCGATAAGCGGCGATGAAAGCGGCAGCGGTGTAGTCAGTGGCTATCTCTAGATGAACAGCTGAGCTGAACATGCATACAAATACTGCGATCCAGCCTTTGTATGTTTTTGCTCCACGTCCTTGAAATGTTTTTAGTGTGATGGGTCCAGCGTAATCGAGTCCTGTATGCATAAAGGCTCGAGTTGGCTGTACTCGTGCGGCAGGTAGTTGACCCATCAACTGTTGAGCACGTTCTCCACGATGTCTCGTGCAGATAACACAGCGTAGGATAAATGATCTGACTGGAACACGGCCTCCAATGATCCAGACAGTCTTGCGTAAATCAGCGAGCGTGAGCTGAGTACCTCCGTGAAGCGTTTTGCGGTGCGAATCATCAATCAAAATTGATGTAAGCGGTGAGTGTCGTGGTAGGATTGCTGGATGCTTTTCTTCTAGGTCCAGCAATGCGTTCTTCAAGCGGCCACCGACTCTCAGGACCCCCTGATGGTCGATGAACGGAGTCAGCTTGGTGATGCTGTTATTTTTTGGCAGACCATCACCATCTTGTAGCGTGTGAATCTCTCTAGCGAAGTATTGACTCTGAGTGAACTTGATCAAGGTCAATTTAGCGCGCTCCAGGTCTGATGGAGTAAGCGGGTAGGCCAACGAAGATTGTGGAACTCTTTTGAAGCGGTCGATGACACGATGCCAAATGCTGAGTTTCCTAAGTAATGGAAACAGCTGTGTGTAGTGCGCTAGTAATTGTTGGAGCAGGCATTTTTCTGCCTTCCAAGTTACTAATGTCAGACCTTGGCGTTCTTCCCGATGCGTTGCGTTGTCCTTTGGAGGCTCCAGAGTGGGCCAAGAGGATTCTGGTTCATGAAGCCAAGTTGGTCCATGCCACCAGAGAGCGTGTTGTCTCAGTCTAAGCGTAGGTATACCTCTTGAAGCGCAGTCAGCGGGGTTTTGCTTTCCTGGAATAAATTTCCAGGAGACATCTCGAAGAGTTTCTTGGATTCTTCCCACTCTATTGCGGACAAATGTCTTCCAGCGTGTTGCTGGACTTTTGATCCATGCGAGAGTCACGGCGGAGTCAGTCCAGAGTTTTATTCTGACATTTTCTAGAGACTGAACTTCTTTAACATGAAGTATCAGTTGAGTTAGCAACCAGGCGGCAGATAATTCCAAGCGTGGAATTGTCATTGTCTTCAGCGGTGCTACTTGCGTTTTGGAACACAAAAGTGAGACCTTTGTGTTCCCCTCAGCGTCTGTGACTCTCAAATAAACTGCGGCAGCCATAGCGTTTTGTGAAGCGTCAGAGAACCCGTGCAATTCCGTAGTTGCTCCAGGTGCTATATTATTCCAGCGTGGAATGCGGATGGATTCAATATTTCGAAGATCCTCGCGGTATCCAGTCCATTTGTGGATAAGGTCTGGTGACAATTGTTCGTCCCAGGACACTCTATCTAGCCATAGATCTTGCATAAAGATCTTGGCTTTGACGACCACTGGTGCGAGTAGTCCTAGCGGGTCATACAGCCTAGCGATTTCAGACAAAATAGCTCTTTTTGTCTTAGGCGTCTCTGCGGGTATCGTGTATTTGAACTGGAGAGCGTCAGTATGCGAATTCCAGTACATGCCCAGAACCTTTACTGGTGCATCACTGATCTCTTTAAGCGGTGTATCCAGCTGCTTTTCTTGAGCGACTTCAGCGAGTAGTTTTGGACTATTGCTAGCCCATTTGGCGAGCGGAAAGCAGCCTGCGGCGCAAAGTGCTTTTGTTTGCACTGCAACCTTGATAGCGTCTTCTTCAGTGTCTGCTCCACCGTAGATGTCATCTACATAGCGTGTGTGCAACATTGGAGCAACAGCTAGCGGAAAGCGGTGTCCTTCATCCTTGACCAGTTGGATGAGCACTCGAACAGCGTCAAAAGGTGCACTAGCGGTCCCGTAGGTGACTGTCTTGAGACAGTAAGCGTCTACCAGGTCATTCTCATCTACCCAGAGAATACACTGAAGCGGCCAGTCTAGCGAATCGACGTCTATCTGTCTGAACATCTTGGTGATGTCAGTAGCGAATAAAATTCTGTAACATCGAATTCTCAACATCACGTCAAAAATGTCAATTTGCGTTTTGGGTCCTGCGTGGAGAATGTCATTCAATGAAATTCCTGTAGATGTTGCACAGGAACCATTGAACACAGTGCGGAGCTTCGTAGTGGTGCTATCAAGTTTCAATACCCCATGGTGAGGCAAGAAATAAGCGTTTGCGGGCAGTTCGTTGATTGGAACTCGTACCATGTGTCCTAGTTGAATATATTCTGCCATGAACGCGCGATACATGTCAGAATAATCCTTTTCTCGCGACATGCGAGTAATTAATCTGCGGAGTGACCCCATGGCTGCGTTGATAGAGTCACCAAGTTGACTCTCGGGAGCTTTAAGCGGCAATCTCACTACATAGCGTCCATCAGGCTGTCGATAATGCGTTTGACGAAAGTGAACTTCACATTCGTCCTCCTCAGCGATGTTGAGCGATGAATTCCCTGATGGTACTTCTTCCTGCTCCCAAAACTTTGCGATAGCGTCTTGTAATTCGGTATCAATTGACGCATGAAGTGTAGCATGTGACGTGGAAGCGTGTTTAGCGGTGACTACTCCATAGACAATCCAACCAAGCGTGGTGGATTGTGCAATCGGAGAATTGCGAGGTCCACGTTTGATCTCTGCGTTCATTATATGTGCGGATGGTGATGCACCTAGAATAATATCTACAGGACGTGGCTGTAGATACTGCGGGTCAGCTAGTTGGAGATTCTCCAGATGCGGCCATTTCGGATCAGTAATCACGAACGATGGAAGATCTACCGTCAGCGTTGGTAGAATATGCATGCTGACATACATTGATGCGGTCGTATACAGCGAACGAATCTCAATTGTGCTCACTCCTAGTGAGCTTCCTGCGGAGACATTGCCAATGCCCTTGAGCATGACCATGTCACGATGTAGCGGTTGTCCAAGCTTTCTAAAAAGCGTCTGTCTCATAAAAGAGAGCTCTGAGCCTTGATCAATCAAAACTCTGGCGGTGATTGGATTACCATGATGCGGGTGGACCTGGACTAAAGCGGTGGCTAACAAAACTTGAGCGGAAAGCGGATCTGAAAGCAACAACGATTAATGTCGAGTTGTAATCGGTCTAATGGAACGGTTAGTTACCTTGAGCGGTTTCTGATTGTTGCGGTGGAGCTGATTTGAGCGGTGTATCTTTGTGGATGGAAGTGTGGTGACGTTGACTGCACTTCCGGCATCCTTGAGCGGTTTTACAATCAGCTACGCGATGTGGGCCCAAGCAATTGTAACACAAGCGGTACCTTTCGACAATATCGATTCGTTCTTGTACGGATGCGGCCTTGAAGGTCGGACAGAACAGCATATAGTGCTCCTCCAGGCACAGCGGGCAATTTCTCTTGGGCTTGCCCTTGTATTGTGTAGCGGTATAAGAAGACTTGGGCTTCTGATGATCCTTAGTGCGGGAACCTCCAGGTCTTTGACCTTCAGCGTGCTTCTTAGGCTCAGTAGAGGACTCTAAGTTCTCCCAAGCCCTGACCTTGGACTTGAGGAACTCGTGTAGTTGTGTATAGGTTGGCATGTCATCAGTCAACCCAAGACTGGTCTCCCAATCCTCTCTTACAGCGGGCGGTAAGCGGCGAAGCGTAAGATGGATTATCATCAGGTCCCAATGTTCGACTGGAACACCTTGGGCCTTAATAGAATCCAATGCCTTCTGGTTTGATAACAGCAAGGCATCTAGTTTAGCGGCTGAGCGGGCGGGAACTGACTCACCGACCAAGAGGTCTTCAAGGTGAGATGCGACCACGCGGCGTGGATTGGAGTAGCGGCTCTTAAGCAGATTCCAAGCGGGCTCAAAGGACTCATCAGTCGATGACATGTTGCCGATGAGCTGGTGAGCTTCGTCCTTGGTGAAGGTCTTGAGGTAGTGCATCTTCTGGCTGTTTTTCAGAAGTGCATTGTCTATTACTATGTCCGAAAACAGCTGACTAAATGAACCCCAACGCTTAAAGTCTCCTGAGAAGCTATGGAGCTTGATTTTTGGGAGTCCGGTGCCTGATGACCCTCCCATGAAGGTTGTGCTGTTCAGGGCGAGGTGTTGATGTTGTGCAGCATCTCTAGTGTCTAGTTCATGCTGGAGAGCGTCCATGCGGTTGGCAATGCGGGTGTCCATGAGCCCATAGGCGGCGTGAGCATCAGTGTATTGGTTTCCAGTATGATAATCATGCTGGAGCACCTCTTTGTAGGTTGAGAACAGTAAGGAGTTCAAATTTGTAATGTCTAGCCAAAGTTTTGAGCCTTGTTTGGCTACGA
>RJVT01000078.1:68655-93724 GCA_018835575.1 Cotesia chilonis | reverse complement strand
TCTCCGCTTCCAACTACTTGAAAAAATATCTTGTTCCTTAGATTTTGTAGGAAATTGAATGCTCTACAAAAAAGGTCTCTTACGATTTTTTCGTAAACCCAACCGTTTAAAAGATATTAACGGTTAAAGTTTGATTATTTTTGGGAAAATTTTTTATTTCTTATGAATTTTATAACTCAATGAAAAAAAATCATTATGAATGATGAAACTCATAGTTTTGTAGGAAATTTACTGCTCTATAAAAATGGTCTCTTATGATTTTTCGATCAAGTTGAGCGTTTACGAGATATTCATCGTCAAACATCAATGCATATCAATTTTTCTAGTTTTTGATCAATAATTCGAAAAATTTCAATTTATTCTGTGAGTTTCAAGGAAATTTAGACAAATTTGAGTTTCTATGAATAGAAATATGTTATGAACTATTTTTTTAATTAGTTTTTTTAGTCTTGGACATGTTTGATTACATTAAAACAAAAAATTAGTGCATTTTTTTAAATATATAATTCAATTTAGTGTGTTTCACATGTGTTTCACTTTTTTATCGAAGAATTTATTTATTTAATTATCAACTGCCATATAATTTTCAATATTTTCAACATAACGGTACACTTTTACTGTAAATAATTTCCTCTATTGCAGTTTGGGTAGTTTTTTCGATGTTCTTTGATAATTTGCAATAAGTATTGGAATTGCTCTTCATTTTTTGTCAAGCATTGATTATACTCACTAACTAATGCAACAGCTCGTTCTGCTGAATCATTAACAACTTTCAATTGGTTAAAGTATTCTTTATTTTCAATGTAACTGTCATTAGTAGGCCACGATTCAATATCTTTATCAAGGAAGTCATATGGTAAATCAAAGATTTTAAAGAGATTTAAAGACTTTTTAGAAACAAAGTCACTCAGACTTTTTTGCGTTAATGAATTCAAATCGTTTTTATCAATTATAAATTTTTTAGCTTTAGAATCTGTACCGTTACGAGTATTAACAGCTCCAACAATATTTTTTTTTACTTCCAATGAAACGGTATCGTCAAATAATGATAAAATGGCAAGTTCATCACTTAAATACCATAAATGCAAAATCATTTTTTCACAAGTTGCTGAAGAAATCAATGAATTGATATTTTTGTACTCGAATAAATTTTTCAAAAACTGCAAGTCATGATTAGCAGCAGTTGTTGCAGAAGTTGATGAAAACCAAGCTTTTAAATACAGTGTAACTATAAATATACAAATTTGCCGAAGACCGTCCAATTCTTTATTAGAAAGTTTAAATTCATTTCTGAATAGAAACATTTTTAAACTGTAAATTGCCTTCGCCATCCACCTAGCATGATGAATTGCACCAGGACGTTTGAAAAAAATTTCTTCTTGAGGCATTTCTCCAAGGAAAATCAACGACAATTCCAACAATTCTTTATAGTCATCTCGGGGTTGTAGTAACTATCAAAAACAATTAAAAATTTGTCAGAAACAAGAAAATTTTTTTTCTTAAAATCGCAGTTAAATCATACCTGTAAGGATTGTGCAATTAAACTAGATATTTCATTTTTTTATCCAAAATGATATCAGCAACAACAGTATCTTCAATTCCAGATTTATAATTAGTTTTATTTATTTCATCCCATGATTTTTTAAATCTTCCGAACATTGGTACGTTTGGCCCAGATGACACAGGCCAATATACTTCAAATGCACTTCTCAATATGATCTCAAAAATGTGGTGACGACATGGTAACCAGATTAACTCTCTTCCCAAAGTCTTTTCAATTGCCTTACATGTACCGTTATGAATTCCTGTATAAAGAAAATAGATAACTATCGTTAAATTTAATATTTTCAACAAATTGTAGATTATATTTAAAATCCAAATGAGTAAATAATTCTCAATAATTTCAAAAGTGAAATTCAGTAAGCAATAAAAATTAAACTAGAACGTTAATAATTAAATATTTTTTAGATTAAATTATTCATTTTTTTAAAATAAAATACATTTTTTTTATTTACACTCTTTTTTTTTTTTTTTTATTTAAAGTCGCATAAACTATTAAGGTCATGAGCGACTTACTAGGGGGGAACTGTTGAGATTGGAACTCGTTTTAAACTTTTTTGGGCTCAGCAGAATAATACACTTGAATATTGAAATATTCATTGGTGCACGCCGGACTCAAACCCGGTTCAATGCATTTTGGAAAGCAAGGGCCGGAACCGATAGGCTACTGTGCGCCCCTTATTTACACTATTATTAATTTATATTTATTGAAATTTTTAACACTATTCTTAATTTAAATGTATTAAAACTTATTTTCTATTTTTTTAGTTCGGTTTTCTATAAAAAGCGTGTTTTTTAGTTTTTTTAAACTATTATTTATTTTCTACTTTTTAGTTTGGTTTATTTATAATAGCTGTTTTTTTAATTTTAAACTATTATTTGGCAACTAACTTACCAGCATGCACTTTGTTAATATTAGATAAATCGGCTAAAGATAATGGTTGAAAATTAAAATTTCTGCCTTATCAACTATAGATGAGAATTATATAAATTAACAAAAATCTTATTTTGCAAATTGAAAAATGGAATAATTCTATCAAATTGGTGTATTGTCATCGGTCCTCGATAAATCTACAAAGTTTGAACGAAATCTGGCCGTTTAAAGTGGGTCAAAATCGCGCCAAAGAAGTCGGTTACAAACAAACATACAAACATACAAAACATATAAACATATAAACATACAAACAAATAAACATACAAACATACAAGTGAAGCTAATAAATAGCGTGTAAAAAAGCGTGTAAAAAAAGCCGGCAAGTGAAACAACGAGGCTTTTTGAGCCAGTGATGCTTTTGAGAAAGTAGGCTTTTTGCAGAAGCAGTTGAGTTAGTATAATGCTGTAAAAATTAGTCATCGAGATACAGAACCATCAGGAAGAAAGCCAATGTATCAACTGGGATTTGGAAACTCTTCATCTGGAGCCAGCCAAGTCATTGGAGACAAGTGAGACCAACCAGCCACTGATCCCGCCAGTTTTGACCAGAATACCAGTCACGTTGGTGAATCGGAAAATTAAGTCTCACGAATTTTTACAATTATTGTAGGCCAAACGTTAATTTGGTAAATTAAAGACTGGAATAATTGCAATTAATTTTTGTAAATTGATGATCGCTACTGTCTCAGGTTTTACTTTTAGATTAGTTAGTTCTTTTATACGTAAATTTGTGACAGGGAATTTGAATTCCCGCGGGACTTAATTTTTATTATCGTATAGCGGTGAGTAAGAGCTACCTTTTACCTTCGGAGCGCGACAAAATAGTTGTACGACTCGTCACCGGTCGTGCGCATCGCTGAGTCCCCACCGCTGTCCCCGGAAAATGAAGCGCGGGAGGGAACATGAGGAAAGTTCGAGAGCCCGGCGAGGAGGTTATAAAAACGCCGGTCGTGGTGTCAAAGTGGTCTTTTTCCACGTGAAATTTGTGAGCCCGAGGTGACACCTGGTCCAGCGTGGGATTTTCCAAATATTAAGATAAATTATCAAGGATAAAATTTTTGGAGCTGGAGATATAATTTTGGGACGCGAGTTTTTGGAACCTTGAAGTCAGTGACGCAGGGGAGCTGATCCTGCCATTCGCTGTTGGACTAAGTCTCATCGCTGGAGCACCAGATCAGGTCTCAGGTAATTTTGGTTGTTTTAGGCCAAGTGATGTATCAAATTTATTAGGAGGCCAAAATAATTAAAATTTAATTTTCGAGCGGTCATTTTGTGTTAGCAAGTTTCGTACTAAAGAATTTTATCAGTCAAGGTTAATTTGTTAGTTTTGTCATTGAAAAGTATTATAAAAGTAAGGCAGTTAAATTTATTAGTAATTTATTACAGGCCTTTTTGGCTATAATAAATTTAATTCATTCAATTATTTTAAAATAAGGGAAGAATAAATAATAATTGTAATCGTGGAATTTAGGAGAATAGACCTTTAGAAGTTTAGAGTCAAATTTTACATAAGGCGATCAAGAATTTGTTAGTTACAGACAAAAGATTTTGAAAAAATTAATTTAAGGCCACCGGGCCGAAATTAATTAATTTAGTTGAGAAAATCATTCGGGGAATTTATTTAGTAGAAAAATTTAATAAGAAAGGAAGTACAAGGTTAAGTCAGGTATTATTATTACAAGTATTTCAGGCCAAGCTTGAATTTAAAAATTAAGAGGCCGAATTAACTGTAATAAAATTTTGTCAATTAATGATCGCTATTGTCTCAGATGTCACTTTTTAATTTAGTAGATTCTTTTATAAGTAAATTATTCACATATGCTAATTAATTAGTTTGTTGCAAGCCTTTTTGTTATGGGAAATTATTTAGTTAAAATTAATTGATTAAGTGGAAATAGTAGAAGCAATGGTGTAATTTAGACAGTCAAGGTCATTTTGGAATATATGTAGTTGGAATATTTAATGAGGCTTGTTAAATTTGTAGAATTTGAAATCTGAAATTTTGTAAAATTTATTCTAGGCCGTTGGGCTGAATTCAATTAATTTAGTAAATTTAGTGAATTAATCTATTGAGAAAATTGTTAATGAATTTAGTTGAGAAATTTTGGTAATGAATTAAATTAGTGAATTTGGTATTTTGTATTAAAGAAATGTTAAGTGTCAAATTTCAGGAATTTAGAGAATTAGTAATCCGGATAAAGTGGGTATTAAGTTAGCGTCCGGTGGACGATTCTTGTAGGGAATTTAGTGAGTATTTAGAAACGTTGTATAGACGCCCGAGTCGGGGGTACAACGGATTAAGTTAGGAAACCGCTGCGTAGACGCCCGAGTCGGGGGCGCAGTCGGGAATAGGTTTTAATTGGTATTCCGTCAGGTTGACGAGGTAAATTATTTTAGCTGGTATTCCGTCAGGTTGACGAGGTAAATTATTTTAGCTGGTATTCCGTCAGGTTGACGAGGTAAATTATGTTAATTGGTATTCCGTCAGGTTGACGAGGTAAATTATTTTAACTGGTATTCCGTCAGGTTGACGAGGTAAATTGTGTTAATTGGTATTCCGTCAGGTTGACGAGGAAATTTAGATATTTTAAGGTATTCCGTCGGAGTGACGAGGTATAGAGATAAGTGATATTTAGATAGTTGTAAGAATAATTGGCAAGGGCCAGCGTAGGTGAGAGGTTCTCACGATTAAGTTAGTTTTGTAAATTATTTTAAAATATTGTAATAGTTAGCATAAGATTGAATAAATTCTTTTATTGTTAATATTAATTCTTCCAGTATTATTTACAGCCCTCTCGAACTTCTCACGACCCGAACTTTCCTTCTCATGCTACCCCGGTTTCTGGGACACCGAGTCTAAAATCCCAGTGGCGCCCTTTTCGAAGAGGAAAGGGGTGACCAATTGAACGAGAGCGAAATACTCCCGTTACATTGGCGCCCAACTATTTAACAACCCTTGAGAAGTTTGGGAAGGGTTAAAAATTTGCTGTGAAAAATTAGATTTTTGAAAAATAAGTTAGTTTGAAAATTTTAGAAAATTTTAAATGAGATTAAAATAGAATAGAAAGACCGAATAAAAGTTAGGGATTAAAGAAAGAAAAATTAGTATAAGTAAAACTGAAAAGTAACAATTGAGATTAAAATTCTTGAAATATTCTACTTTGAGTAAGTTTGGTAAAAGTTATTAAATCAACACTAATCCTCTTTAGGATCTCTCTTTTTTTCTTTCAAAATTAATTTTAAAATTATTTTATTTTAAGGTAGAAAATTAATTTCTACTTAAAATATTTTGGTGGATTATTTGTACTCGAAGCTAGTATTCATAAAATTTAACATCGGACAAATTTAATAATCTTACTTTTGTCATAGTAATTTTTACTCAAAGAAGACATCAGTTCAACCATGAGTGATCCTCACACGAATGACATACAACTGGAGAGACGCAGACTGTCTGCAGGCCGCGGGCAAGGCCGGTTCAATTCCATGGCTAACCCAGGCCCGACAGCCACGTTCTCCTCAATTCCAACGTTAACAACGGCGACAACTACGACTTCAACAGTCGTAACTACGATGAGCAGCAGAGTTTTTGATAGCTCAACAGTTCAGTGTACCTCACAGGCCAATAATGAGTCATTTCAACAGAATACTCAGGCTGGAGGCACTGTCCATAACATCAACAATTACCTTGAACCTCCAGTGGACCGTCGTTCAGATGAAATTAATTTATTTCCGGATATGCAAAGAAATTTCAACCGCTTAGACCAAGCGACGGAAATAGTACGTCGAATGAGCACCGAACAGAGGACTATAAATCAAGATAACTCTGTAGCCATTAATCATCTGTCGCAGATATTGATAGATGTTGCTCATTCTCAACGTGAGTTGATGAATAGAATTAGCAGTCGGGACAACTCCTTATGGTCACAATCACCGGTTGATTTCAATGCTACCGATTGTCAGCTACGCGGTACAACCATAGCCCCTCCGGGTCAAGGTTTGGCAGGGGGGGATGGGACAGCCCACCCGTCTGTCCTGAGAAATCAACCAAAACATAACAGAGACAGGACTGAGGCTGATCAAAATATTCCGCTAGCAGAGAGGATCAATTTCCTGAATCATCGACTGAATCAGCTTCAACTTGACCAGAATCAACAACAAACAGGAGTACGAGGTGACTCTCCGTTTCATAACCAAGATAACTTTGGACGAAGGTCAGGCCACGACTCCCAAGGCCAATATACAGGGCCGGGGATGGCTCCACCTCCGTTCCCAAGCCCATATCAAAATTCAAACAGAGGCACCAGGTACTTCATGGACGAAAGAAGGCGTAAAGATATTTTATCAAGCTTGAAGCTTGGTAATCTGACTTTTCCGCAAGATGGAATGTCGGTCGAAGAATTTCTCCGTGCAGTCGAGAGCAGAGCACATCGTGAAGGCTGGACTGAGGACGAAGTGCTGGGTTCCATGGGGTATATGCTCCGAGCAACACCAGCACGCTGGTTTGACAACAACTACCAGCGCTGGGGTTCTTACATGCAATTCAAGATGGAGTTCCGCAAAGCTTTTGGTAGTGCAACGACGGATTACCAAATAATTCACGATATTGGCAAATTAAGGATGAAACCGGGGGAAAATGTCACGGAGTTTGTATTAAAGGTTCAACAAAAATATTTGACTATGATGAGTCCTCCATCCATAGTGGACCAAGTGTCAAATATTAGAAACCATCTAACGGATGAACTTCGAACTCTGGTTTTTTCTAGGCCGGTCTACTCTTACGAAGACCTTTTGAATGCTCTACACGAAGCCACGAGGTGCATTGAAGAGGCTGCACAGCCCCTCAGACTCAAAAAACAGTTAAATTCCAAGATAAACCTAGATTTGGAACAATGGAGCCGTCTAATATTAATGAAAACTACCAGGAAGTGGAATCAGAACTACTGGGCTGCAGTGCGATAGCATCACCAACCACATCATACAACAATAGGTATGGGGTTAGAGTCAGAAATAATCAGAACTACTATCGCCAGCCTTATAGGCCGCAGTCCCCGAGATTCAATAGATTATGCTACAACTGCGGTCTTCAGGGTCATTCTTTTGATGCCTGTGTAAACCCCAGACAAGACATGTGCAATAACTGTCTCGAAATTGGTCATACCAGACAGAACTGTCCGTTGTTGGGGAATGATAATCATCCAAGGAGTCCTCCGGCTAATCCAAACTCTAGTGAACAAACGGTGAATCTAGAGTTGAAGAGAAGAAAAAAACTAACTCCGCCTGTCCGAATTCCCCGTCGGTCCAGGTCATTCAAGGAACAACATTAGGGTCTAGTAAAGATTTGATAAACGAAACACCTGGTTACTCAGAACTAGGACAGGCCGTTAGGCTACCCTGTTCTGAAGCAGGCCCACCGGTATCGACTACGTTGTTGTCCACAGGCAACATCAATCAACTTATCTCCTGGGTCGAAGATGATCGACCAGAAGACCAACCAGTACTTTTTCAGCAGGTCCTGAGGGTATTCGAAGATCCTAGTTTTAACATAATTAATACTGATAGTAATATAAATACTAATTATAATTCAATTTCTGTAGCAGTGGATCAGGAGATCAACGAACCCGGAACCTTGTGGGAAGATGAACTGGACCCAGGTTTCGAGATTGAAGATGATAAGACCCGGCTGTGGTCCCAAAACACGGGCCTTGAAGGCTGGTTTTCGGATCAACAGGCCCCAAATAATACACCGGAAATGACATCTAGAGCAGCTTTCATTCCGAGCACACTCCAGGGTAGACCCTTGTCAACTAAGATTAACTATAAGTTGGCAGAGAGGAAAACTTTTATTCCAGGAACAGGTCCCAGGCCTCCAAATATTACGGCTAGGATCCCTGTGTCCTTGTGGATATTTGGAGTCACGCTAAGTGGTATTTTAGATACTGGCAGCGAGAGATCGTACATCAATAGCAAGATATATGAAGATATCCAAGAACTGGCTTCAGGAGAACTCAGGGCAGATGAAACCCAGAAGCGAGGAATTTTGCTGGCGAACCACACCGAGTGTAAAAGTCAAGGTGGAGCGCCATTCATTATTCAAATCGGTTCTGTGGCTGGAGAACAGTATCTAAGTGTCCTCGACGATCTAAGTCACCCAATAGTTTTGGGCATGGATTTTGCTCTCCAATTTGGAGTAATAATTGACAGCAAAACCCGGACCTGGCGATTTAGTGGGAGCCCAGAGTTTCATCCATTTGAGTTGGTCTCTTGTAAAGAGAGAATCTCGGACTGTGCTGAAATTACTACAGAGCAAGACCAAGACTTCCAGGAGTTTCTCAGAAGCGAGCTGGAGAAATTTAAGGATCTTCCAACCCAAGGACTTACCAATATTATTGAACACGTAATAATATTGAAACCCGAGGCTACTCCTGTAAGGATCAGGCCATATCGGAGGAGTCCAGTGGTAAATGAGGAATTAAATAAACAGATCGACGAGCTTTTGGAGAAAAAGTTTATCCGACCGAGCCGCAGCTTATGGTCATGCTCTCCAGTCATGGTGGCTAAGGCCAACAATACTTGGAGGTTTTGTGTGGATTATAGGCCCATCAACAAGGTCACGATACCTCCAGCTCATCCGCTACCCCACATGCTGCGGATATTGAGTGCTCTCCACGGAGCACTTTGGATTAGTACCATGGACTTAAAAGAAGCTTTCCACCAAATCTGTATGGCTCCCGAGTCTGTTCCCCTTACCGCTTTTTCTGTGGAAGGACGAGGGCAGTTCGAGTGGCTACGAATGCCTTATGGTTTAGTTGGAGCTCCGAGCACGTTTCAAAAGGCCATGGATGAGCTGAAGGAGCGTTTTCACCAGAAGTTGATCGAAAGATCTTTACCCATGAGCTGGATTGATAAGGTTTTCGCGTACTTAGATGACTGGATTGTTATCAGCACAACTCTGAAGGAGCACAAAGATATCTTGAGTCTGGTGTTTGAAGTGTTCAGAGAGGCTAATTTATTGATTAACCCAGAGAAGTCAAAATTCTGCCGTCCAGAAGTTAAGTTCCTGGGGTTCATTGTTAACAAGGATGGTCTTCATCCTGACCCGGAAAAGATAGCTCCAGTGGTCAATTTTCCTCGTCCAACGAACCGTAAACAGCTGCGCAGTTTCTTGGGTCTAGTCAATTGGTATCATCGCCATTTACAGGACGTAGCAAAAGCGCAAGGGCCGCTGAATAAGATGACTGGGGTGAATTCCGAGTGGAAATGGGGTGAGCAGGAGGAGCAGTCTTTCCAACAGTTGAAGCAGGCCTTGCTGGACGCTCGTCCACTGGCTATTCCTCAGTTGGGACTTCCATATTATCTGTACACGGATGCGTGTGATACTGGATTGGGAGCATTCTTGGTTCAAAAAGACCTGGATACCGGAAAGGAATATTTGATTATCTGTCTCAGTCGACCACTTCGGGGTGCCGAGACTAGATATACTACCACCGAGAAGGAATGTTTGGCAGTAGTGTGGGCTGTGCGTAAGCTCCGCTGTTACCTGGAAGGTGCTCCATTCACAGTTGTGACCGATCATGCGTCACTGAAGTGGTTGCATTCATTACGAGATCCGAATGGAAGACTCGCAAGATGGGCAATAGAGCTCCTCTCTCATCAGATCACTATTGAGCACCGTAAGGGTACTGAAAACGAAGGCCCAGATGCTCTATCCCGGATGTATGAGGACCAAGACCCAGTAGACTGGCTGGATGTGAAGAAAGGCCTTGGTTACACTGGCTGTCTTCAACTCCAGTTAGCAGACTGGTACGAAAAAAACTTAATAATATCAGAAGGAACCCTGAGAATTTTCCTGATTGGAGAGTAGTAGACGATCGTCTAAATTATTATCGCCCGGATCCTTTAAAATCAATTGTTGGGGATGATACGGCGTGGAAATTAGTCCTGAAGGATTCTGAGGTTCTCGAGATCCTGAAAAAGAATCACGAAGATCCTGATGCGGCGCACTTGGGTCGTGATCGGATGTACGAACGCATTAAGGTACGGTACTACTGGCCAGGTATGTACCGGGATGTCGACGAGTTTGTTGAAGCTTGTGAAGTATGCAAGAGGGTTAAATATAAACAAACTTCGTCCAAGGCGCCTATGCAGACCAGACAACCTATACAGCCTTGGGCCGTAGTGGCGGCGGACGTTACAGGCCCATTCACCAAGTCGCGGAAAGGTCACCAGTATGTGTTGGTGATTCAAGATCTGTACACCCGGTTTATAGAGTTACACCCATTACGTCGTCACATTGGGGCTACGGTGGTTGATGCATTGAAGCGTACATTCTCTCTGAGGGGTTATCCGTTGTTCTTAGTAACAGATAACGGCCGAGAGTTCGTTAACGATACGCTTAAGGGATATCTGAGAACAACCGGAGTGAAATTTACTCCTCTAGCAGTCGCACACCCGCAGGCCAATCCGGTGGAGAGGATCAATAGGACTTTAAAACCGATGATTCGAGCATATATCGACAAGGACCAGTCCAAGTGGGACGAACACTTGGGGGACTTTCAATTAGCCTATAACAGCTCATACCATGCTGCATTGAAGCTTTCCCCGTACTTTTTGGTTCATGGCCAAGAACCTCGGCTGTCTGGAAACCTAACTGAATCTGAATTGGGTGATCTTGATTTAGACCAGGATGAGTGGAGGCACCGAATTAGTCGCTTGGACGAACTCAGACATAAAATTGAGAATAACATGCTGAGAGAGAGTGAAAGACAGGCTCGGTATTATAATCAAATAGGTCGTTACCGGAAGTTCAAGTCGGGGACAAGGTTTTCTATCCGAATCGCAAACTTAGTAGTAAAGCTCAGGGTTATAGTGCTAGTTTGGGAAATAAATATCTTGGTCCGGCCACGATTTCTAGAGTAGTTAGTCCGTTAGTCGTAGAACTAGTTAACGAGTCAGGGAAATCAGTAGGCCTTCATTATGCTCCTGATCTTAAACTTCCTCGTAGGAGTGATAGACTAGTTAATAAGACAAAATTATTAAAATAGAATCTGTGTTATTTAAGGAACTTGCTAATATTGGTTTTTACAGATGGAGCGCCAAGGACGACGTTCCAGGGGAGTTGGCAGAGCAGAGACGAAGAGAAGGTGTGCTAATCGCCGAGAAGTGCCTAGGTTTGGTCGGGCACAGGGAGTAGTTCGTCGAGTCACCAGGGCTCGGTCTGGTTCATTCCAGATCGGCATCTTAAGTGAACCCCCAGTGGGGAGAGTTAGATTTCCAGGCCGATCAGCCTTTGATCGACTTGGTCCAGTGATTCCCTCGAGCCGACCATCCGCTCCAGGCATAACTGAGCAGAGTGTGGGACGTTTGCCGTTTCGTGATTTAACAATCACACTTCGTGTGGATTTGGAGCAGGCCGCTAGGCTACCCAACCTCGTCCAAGTGCTCAGCGGGCTTGTTCAGGTGTGAAATCAACGGAACCGCCCGAAATTAAGAAGAGGTCTCCACCGGCGACTCCTGAATCAATCGGGGAGCCTGTTGCTGAACCCCCGAAACGGCGTACTAAAGGTCAGAAGCGTCGTCAGTATCGGAGACTGAAGCTGCGCGAGTGGCTGGACCGACCCGATGCTAGTCCGGAGAGGTTAAGAAATCTGTGCAAGCACTTAACTTACAGCTCGACTGCTGCACGGCGATATCTGAGTGGTGATCAACTGCCTCACTTTTACTCCGAGGACTCTACCACGGCGGAGACACGACTAGAGGGATCGCAGTCGGAGGTGTTGGAAACCGCTCCAGAATCAGTAGACCAACAAGAGGAAGCTCGTGGTTTTTCGGTTCTCTCTGAAACCGAATCCTCGCCACCGAGACCTAGTGCGGAGGAATTGGCTGAAGCGAAAGTTCAGGCTTTAATTCCTGAAGGAGAGCAGGCTCAACGGGTCCGGAAGAAGAAGAAGAGGAAGAACAAGAAGAAGAACAAGGAAAGAGGTCCCGACTGGGCCAACATGGAGATGTTCGGACCAGGCCTGAGTAAGGACGACGTAGCTGCTGGTGATTCTGGATGCGAATCAGACGACGTCCTAAAGATTCACCCCAGCTCGGGGGATGAGCAAATGTAATTGGTCGCCATCCTCGATAATAAAACTCGTTCTTTGCTAATTGTCTCTTTCAGTGATTTGTAGTTCCTGGCCGTATCCTATCCTTAGGTGTCAGGCCTCTGTGATGCATACGCCCGGGTGACAGTCTGGCAGGGGGGAGTGTGACAGGGAATTTGAATTCCCGCGGGACTTAATTTTTATTATCGTATAGCGGTGAGTAAGAGCTACCTTTTACCTTCGGAGCGCGACAAAATAGTTGTACGACTCGTCACCGGTCGTGCGCATCGCTGAGTCCCCACCGCTGTCCCCGGAAAATGAAGCGCGGGAGGGAACATGAGGAAAGTTCGAGAGCCCGGCGAGGAGGTTATAAAAACGCCGGTCGTGGTGTCAAAGTGGTCTTTTTCCACGTGAAATTTTGTGAGCCCGAGGTGACACCTGGTCCAGCGTGGGATTTTCCAAATATTAAGATAAATTATCAAGGATAAAATTTTTGGAGCTGGAGATATAATTTTGGGACGCGAGTTTTTGGAACCTTGAAGTCAGTGACGCAGGGGAGCTGATCCTGCCATTCGCTGTTGGACTAAGTCTCATCGCTGGAGCACCAGATCAGGTCTCAGGTAATTTTGGTTGTTTTAGGCCAAGTGATGTATCAAATTTATTAGGAGGCCAAAATAATTAAAATTTAATTTTCGAGCGGTCATTTTGTGTTAGCAAGTTTCGTACTAAAGAATTTTATCAGTCAAGGTTAATTTGTTAGTTTTGTCATTGAAAAGTATTATAAAAGTAAGGCAGTTAAATTTATTAGTAATTTATTACAGGCCTTTTTGGCTATAATAAATTTAATTCATTCAATTATTTTAAAATAAGGGAAGAATAAATAATAATTGTAATCGTGGAATTTAGGAGAATAGACCTTTAGAAGTTTAGAGTCAAATTTTACATAAGGCGATCAAGAATTTGTTAGTTACAGACAAAAGATTTTGAAAAATTAATTTAAGGCCACCGGGCCGAAATTAATTAATTTAGTTGAGAAAATCATTCGGGGAATTTATTTAGTAGAAAAATTTAATAAGAAAGGAAGTACAAGGTTAAGTCAGGTATTATTATTACAAGTATTTCAGGCCAAGCTTGAATTTAAAAATTAAGAGGCCGAATTAACTGTAATAAAATTTTGTCAATTAATGATCGCTATTGTCTCAGATGTCACTTTTTAATTTAGTAGATTCTTTTATAAGTAAATTATTCACATATGCTAATTAATTAGTTTGTTGCAAGCCTTTTTGTTATGGGAAATTATTTAGTTAAAATTAATTGATTAAGTGGAAATAGTAGAAGCAATGGTGTAATTTAGACAGTCAAGGTCATTTTGGAATATATGTAGTTGGAATATTTAATGAGGCTTGTTAAATTTGTAGAATTTGAAATCTGAAATTTTGTAAAATTTATTCTAGGCCGTTGGGCTGAATTCAATTAATTTAGTAAATTTAGTGAATTAATCTATTGAGAAAATTGTTAATGAATTTAGTTGAGAAATTTTGGTAATGAATTAAATTAGTGAATTTGGTATTTTGTATTAAAGAAATGTTAAGTGTCAAATTTCAGGAATTTAGAGAATTAGTAATCCGGATAAAGTGGGTATTAAGTTAGCGTCCGGTGGACGATTCTTGTAGGGAATTTAGTGAGTATTTAGAAACGTTGTATAGACGCCCGAGTCGGGGGTACAACGGATTAAGTTAGGAAACCGCTGCGTAGACGCCCGAGTCGGGGGCGCAGTCGGGAATAGGTTTTAATTGGTATTCCGTCAGGTTGACGAGGTAAATTATTTTAGCTGGTATTCCGTCAGGTTGACGAGGTAAATTATTTTAGCTGGTATTCCGTCAGGTTGACGAGGTAAATTATGTTAATTGGTATTCCGTCAGGTTGACGAGGTAAATTATTTTAACTGGTATTCCGTCAGGTTGACGAGGTAAATTGTGTTAATTGGTATTCCGTCAGGTTGACGAGGAAATTTAGATATTTTAAGGTATTCCGTCGGAGTGACGAGGTATAGAGATAAGTGATATTTAGATAGTTGTAAGAATAATTGGCAAGGGCCAGCGTAGGTGAGAGGTTCTCTCGATTAAGTTAGTTTTGTAAATTATTTTAAAATATTGTAATAGTTAGCATAAGATTGAATAAATTCTTTTATTGTTAATATTAATTCTTCCAGTATTATTTACAGCCCTCTCGAACTTCTCACGACCCGAACTTTCCTTCTCATGCTACCCCGGTTTCTGGGACACCGAGTCTAAAATCCCAGTGGCGCCCTTTTCGAAGAGGAAGGGGGTGACCAATTGAACGAGAGCGAAATACTCCCGTTACAAATTATTCATCAAGGTCATTTAGTTAGTTAGTTACAGGTCTTTTGGTATAGTTAAATTATTTTAGTTAAAATTATCACGTCGAAATTTGAAATAATAAAAGAAATTGTAAAATTTAGATGGTGTAGGTTTCTCTGGAAAATTCTGTAGTTGAAGGTTAAATGAGACGCGTTGAGATTACAGTAGTTGAGTTTGAAAATTTATTGAAATTGAATTTAGGCCGGTGGGCTGAATTAAATTAAATTAGTTTATCTAAGAAATTTGATACATGAGTTAATTAAGAAATTTTGTTAATAAATTTAGGTAAGGAATTTAGTAATGAATTGAATTAGTAAATCGGATTTTATATTGAATAAATAGTAGGTGATTAAATTTTGTGAATTCAAATTATATTAGAATTTTAGTAATTTAGTTGATTAGTAATTAAGAGAATTTGAGTAATTAGAGAATTTTAAGGAATTAAGTTAGCGTCCGGTGGACGATTTTATATGGAATTTAGTAAGTAAGGTTTTGTTTGGTAGTCCGTTGGGTTGACGAGGTAAATTATAGTATTTTATGGTAGTTCGTCTGATTAACGAGGTTTAGGAAAAAAATAAAGTGATATTTGGTTGTAAGATTATCTGGCAAGTGCCTGCGTAGGTGAGAGGTTCTCACATTTAAATTAGTTTTAAGGAGAATATTGTTAATGGAAATTGTTAATTTTGTAGTTGAATTTGAATAAATAATTTCATTTGTTATAATTTTTCAGTATTATTTACAGCCCTCTTAAACTTCTCACGACCTTGTCTTCCCCTCTCATGCTTCCCAGTTTCTGGGACATCCATATCTAAAATCCTAGTGGCATTTTAAATTCTTATAATGAATTACATAATTTTTTTTCGAATAAAGAGTTGTAGTTAATTTGCTTAGTTTACTTCCTGGTGGTACAAAGTGTTCAGGAATAGAGGCAAATCTTTGTGTAAATTATGTAACTCTTCTGGGTAATCTAAATCTACTTCTAGTATGTAACCAATACTTTCATCAACATCATTCAAGTACTGATCTACACACTCATTAATCTCTACCCATTCGAATGAACCTTTTGGTAATGACATGCTCATTGCTGCACCATATAAATTGTTTACGTCATAGTACATGAGATAGGATTCATCTTTGCTCTGATCAAATTTTTCTCCCATATAACGATTATTTGCCACAGCATACCGATTAACACACATTGAAACCCCGCCACGAATGCCCTTTTCAATAAAAAGTAACATTTCGGGATCAGTCAACAGCTCAAGTTCTACACCAGTATAACGAAGCATAGCTTCAAGTGCAAGACCGGGGAGGGTGTAAAAGTGACATGGATCTAAACTATACGTTTTCAAACAACTTGATCTGAAATTTTCAAAAATATCAGCTAGAAGAAGTACATCAGTCTTAAGATATAAGTCTGAGTACTCTCCTAGGGTACCGATATTAAATTTATTCCAAACTAATTTTGCAAAATCATAATCTTCATCAGAAATGTAGTCATTAGATAACCTTGAATAAAATGAGTCTCTATCAGGCAACTGTTTATCATCAAGTTTATCAATGCAATCAATATATTCATATGGGAATACACCTTTACGAGTGACTAATTTAAATTGTTCTGTATCGGGATAATACGATTTTGTTATTTTTTATTATCATCTTCAAGATAAGATGATAATTTGTCTAGACTAGATGCCATAAATTTGAATGAATCTATAAAGCGTAAAGTAACTAAAGTTCCTAAAACTGATTTAGTAAAAGATATATATTTTTCTTTATTAATTGGTAGTAAAGTCATTCTACCTTCGAAAACTGTAGCTAAATGTTTAATTAAAAAATGAGAGTCATAACCAGATAAATTGTGAAAAACAAAAAAATGAGAGTCATAACCAGATAAATTGTGAAAAACAACTGGAATTATTTGAGGTTTCTGATAATTTAAATTACAGGATGTATGAGCAGGGCCACGATATTTGCCTGTAAAGTGATTATGATCATAACATTTATCTTGATCAGAAATGAAAAATTTTTCGCAAATATGACAAATAGTTGCCTGATCATGACTATTCTGTTCCTCTTTAGTTAGTTGTTTCATTGGTATTGGATTGCGTAAATAGTGATCAAATTCAGAAGCTAAAAACTGTAATTTTTTTACAAACCACTCAATGCAAGACGGTGAGCGATTAATTTCAAATTTGAAAGTTTATCATTGTAATTGCAATGGCAATAAAATGCTATACTGTGTGGAACATGTTTCTGAGTGTTGTTTTCATCATCTCCTTGGGGTTCAAGCATGCATTCTAAATCTGCATATACGATAAATGGTACAGTATCTTTGTACTGAAACTTAGTGAATTTTAAAATTTTATTCTCTTCATTTGGAAGTTCCATACAAACCTTATTTATTTTAAAACAATCAAGTTTGTGTTGATCAAACGAATTTTTTTTTTTATAATGATTAAGACATCGATCACAAAAAAATAACTTTGAATGACCTTTGGATAATTGACTTTTAACCAACCTTGATAAATTTTTTATCAGAGCAAAGTGAAATCTGGGTTCATAATTTTTCATATCACTATCGTGAGTATTTATATTTTTCTCTATTATCAGTAGATGAATAACTTTTTTAGAGTAAAAATGGTTACTTAAGTATACAGGAATTATTTTACTTTTTCTGAATTTTTTTGTGTAAATTCTGACTCTATGCCATAAACATTAATAGATAAATTATTTAACTTTTCAAATTTAGGGATATCTCTTAGAGTTACAGGAAATTTAATACCTTCATAATTGAGTACTGAACTAAAATGTGGATATGAAGTTGTCCTTTCAGGATGCCCAGTTTGAGGTTCGTATATGCAGCCACAATACACCAGAGAAAGCAATACTCATCGAAGTTCTCAATGTTAAGAACCGCTCTTTTGCGTTGAATACCTTCAGGCAGTTGCACATACGTTGATTCACCAGCGTGTAGAGGTAAAAATGTTGACATAGTTACAACCAAGTTGTTAATTTCCACCAAACTCCATCCTGAATCTTTTTGATTGAATTCTTCAACTTTCTTCAATAATTTATGGTACACATTGTCCATGTACCATTCATCTAATCGTGTAGCTTGTATTATCTCACGGCTTTTCGTGTTAAAAGACTTTTTTTCTTCAACTGTATCACCATTTTTTGAATTTCTGAATATACAGAACAATTCTACATTAACTTTGAGGTTCCCAGCATTTCTCATCATACTTCCAATTTTTTCAATAACTAAATCTTTTGAGTCATTTAAAAATTCTCTTAAATCAGTATGGGCACGATTTACAACACAACCAGTTTTAATATTATTTGAAAAAGCATTCTCAAGGTCTTGCCACTTGATCAGACTATTTCTTGCACTTAGATCACCACCAACAACTTGACCACTTAATCTGGTAAATTGATGAGCATACCAACACAAAAGTACAATGTTTGCTTGAACACTTCTTTTGACTTGAACACTTGTTTGCTGATCCATCAAAATAGTATTAAAATATTCAATTGTTTCAGAGCAAACATTGTAACATCTTTGACAATACTCTTCACTCATTGTCTTTTCTCTCAAATCATTAAATGATTGAGCTATTGAGTTGACTAAGTTTTGGAGAGATTTGACGAGATCACAAGACTGATTCATTTTATTGAACTATTTAACACTTAAAATTTGTAAGTAGCTATAAATTGTTTTGCAATAATAATTTTTACAGTTAAAATAAAATATTTTTATAAATGTTATGCACTTTTCCACCGTGGCAAAAAAAAAATGATTTTTTCACTGAAGTAATTGTAGGACCCGAGTCAAATCACTGATAGAAAAAACCTTCACAGTTCAGCTTTATATAGTGGTTAAAATGACTCATGAAAAGCTTATAATCAAAAAATTTGTAACTATAATTTCAATTATATAAATATTTATAGAAATCTAAAACCAGTGCGTAGTTATTAAAATTTTTCTAAGCTGACGTACTATTTAAAAAATAATTAGGAGGTAGTATTTCAACGATTTATATGACATCATGTATGTGAAAATGTGCAATAACACAAAAAATATTAATTTAGTATAGCTCATAAACAACAGGAAGTCATGAAATTGAATCCTTTAAAATTAATAAATATTACTAATTTATTATAATAAATTAGTATAGTTCATGAACAACAGGAAGTTATGAAATTGAATCCTTCAAAATTAATAAATATTACTAATTTATTATTTTTTCTTTGAAATCTTGAATTTTATACTGCGTAAAATAATAAATTAGACTGTTGATGAATTCTTTCTTGTTGATCTCAAACTCCTTATTGCTTAAAATGATACTGAAATTCTTTTGAATTTTATACTACGCAAAATAATAATTGTAAAGATTATTAATAAACTTTTTCTCCCAGCAATCTCAAATTTCTTACTGCGTATAGAAATAATTCTGAAAAATGTTGATGAATTTTTTTATTTATTGAGAGGGGATCATCCTATAAAGACAGACGATTTGAGCAGAACTGTATAAGTTGAACACTCAGAGTTGTATTGTGTAGTAGAAATAATTATATTAGTACGTATATTATTTTAGTTGAACAAATTTCTCTAGTTGGAAAAATATTGAAAATTTGTTGATTCTATTACGCTATGGATTACTCAAAAGTCAACGTTATTGGTCGTTGTGAAGATTTTTTGCCATCCAAGAAATTGAGTGAATTAGAAGTTAACAATATTTACGTAATCAGTGATGTAAAGTCTGTTAAAGCGAAATATGGAAACACTATCATTGTATCAATTGACAATGAGTTCTCTGTATTTTTACCTAGCAGAGTTGCAAAAATTTTGCTTGATGATCCAAAACTACTCGAAAACATGATCCAAAATGCAAAAGAAAATCACCTGGGACTGAACTATCTTGGTGGAAAATACAATCAATTTGAATTTGTGTCAATTTAAATAAAATTTCAATGTTTACTTAAATTCTTCAGAGTTTAATCAATGTAAAATTTTTGTTTACTCATTAAAAAATATAAAAAAATTGTATCTGTATAATCATAACAACAATAAACTTTTTTCTATGTGAATAAAATACCTTTTTTTAATTATTTAATTCAATTAATCATTTATATTACTATTATTTTTATTTTTTTTTACATAAGTTAATAATAAACTAATTAATTTAAAGTATAAACAAGTTTAGAATATGATATTGGTACTGATATTCTCACCCTATGTTAGAAGATAGCACTATATTCAAAAGGTTGAAATATATCGATAATCGAATTTACATTTTCGTATATATAAGTATACATTTTAACATGCATCAAAATGAAACTTAGATGAAGTGGTGGTGAAACGTATGAGGTGAGGTAACATGTCACTGAGTGGGGATACGCATAGAATATCCGAATAAAGCAGAGAGAATAAAATATGTAGATATAGTAAAACTTAGTATGTATAACTCAATCGATTTAGAATAATAATGAGTTTCGTATTAAAATTAACATTCAGAATTTAATGAAACTTCACATATTGGTACATCATAATAAGGTAATTAACTAATTAAATTTTCAGAGATCTACAAAGAACTGAAAAAATTTATTAACATCAGAATACTTTTGACTTAACCATTGATCCTTATGAGAAATTACTGGGTATATTTTATTTCATAAAAAATGATGATTAGATTTTCATAAAAACTAAGATGAGAAGTTATCTCTGTCTCACTGTCTCCAACGCAAGATAAGCCTACAATTAATTGAAAAAAATTAATAATAACCATGCAACTATTAATAAGAATTATATTATAAAATAACAATACGTGAGATTTAAAATTTTTTTGTCTTTTTTATTGATATATTTTTTTTATTGAATACATATATAGATATAGTTTTTTTTCAAAAAAAAATACAATAACATGAATATAGTTTCATCGTATACAAAAATATGAATAATATATATGAATAGAAGTTATTAAAAATTTCAACAATTTACAACTCTTATTCTTCCTCATCGTCACTAATAGTAATGATAGGAATTGATTTTACATCAGTATAAATTATACTGGGATAATTCAATGAATCACCAACGGTTTTGAACCACACGATTTTCTCTGAGATGAGCACAGACTTTGCTTCGACATTGGCAATTATCAGAACTGCACCCTCAAATGAACCAGTAAAATGATGTTGACGTTGTAATGTCATCCTCAATAATCCAGACAATGTTGAGTCTGAAAACACATTTTCCCACTCGATCGGCATGATCACTTGCTCAATATCTAGCTGTGGTAAAGCCATCATTAAATTTTCCTAAACATAAATTTTAGAACAAAAATTAATTTATTAGAGGTTGAAATCACTTTATTAGATTCTGAGCAAATTTTTTGAAAAAATATCAATTAATCACATTAATTTATTAGAAATAACAATCACTTAATAGATTCTAAACATAATTTTGATTTTGAACTGAATTTTAAATATAAGTAACTTTGATAGATTCTGAACAAAAATATTGAAAATTAATTATCAATTGATCACGTCAATTTATGATAAATAAATATCATTTCAATAGATTTTAAATTCTGAAACACCGAAAAATATGATTGACTGGATAAAAAACACTGAAAACACTTATTACCTGGTTTTCAAGAAAAATAAATTTCACTTAAAAAATGCACAATCACTTCTTAATTTTTTGTTCACAAAATTGGCTTTTTTTTACTAGTCTTCGTTCTTGTATGCACGTTGTCACGTTAATATACTGATTCAGTTTGATGTTTAATCCACTTATGCTTATTTATATAGAGTAAAAAATACACTCAAATCTTTTAGATGTGACAATTAATGAGTATCTGTGTGGAGTAAATAGAACTTATTGACATTTTGGATACACACTTCCAGGAGTGTTGAGTTGCAAAGATAAGAAAATTGTGTTTGTTAAAAATTATTGTGATGCGTTCCAAGATTTTTTTTATGTTTTAGATGTAGAGTAAATAGAACTTATTGACAACACATTTTAGATACACACTTCCAGGAGTATCGAGTTGCAAAGATAAAAAAAATTACGTTTGTCTAAAATTATTGTGATGCACTCTCAGATGTTTTTTATGTTTCAGAAATTTCTATCAAGATCACGATTATGATCAATTTAAAGAACTTAATATTTTTGACTAATGCATCATTTTTATAAAAAAAAATGTTTTTTATAAAAAAAATGTTTTTTATAAGATTTTTAGTATTGCGCAATATTGTTTAATTTATATTTTTCAACCACTTTTATTTACATAGATATACAGTTACATTAATAAAAATTTGTTGTCAAAAGTTACCACAATAAGTTGCAAGGCAATTTTTCTCATGTTTCGATTAAACAAAATGCGTAACATTTTCCAAGGTTACAACTTTTTCAACAGAGTCAAAATTATAGACCGGAAATGCCAGACTAACTCCTTTTTTTATTAATAACATTACTCTTGTAAATATTTGACATCAACAATAATATTTCTGTTTAATTGTATGAGATCATGCATTGTTGCGGGACAAGTATAAATTTATTCTCTAGAAACTATAAAAGAAAACAAACGATTCAGAATTTTATTTTATTTTTTTTATTCATAATACATCAACTTATTTAAGAACGCTAATAAATTGTTGTGACAAAAGTTAAATGAAATATAAATAATTCTCCATAAACCAAGTTTTCAAATGCTGAACATTTTCCAATGCACAGTGATAATCATCGTATATGATATCACTATGTTCAAGTTCTGGATGTTGGATAAAATGAGTAATTTTTGGTAAGCTTCTGAATGATGGACATCCTAATGATTCAAGATTAATGATTTGTTTAGTCGAACTACAAATACTCTGAATCCATTTTTGTTTTTCGTGACCTTTGACGTAAATGTATTCGTAATCTCTCACAATGAAATTGAGAACTTCTTCGAGACAATTATATGGTATGACTCCTTTATCCCATGGTATACCATGATGTTTACGTATCAGCCATAAATTCATGTGTTTATAATTATTAGGTAGCTCGCTCCAATTACAAGGTGGCTTGAAAATTTTAACAGACAGTACATTTGAATGATCTAATGTTTTATTTACACTAATTGCTGCAAGCTCTTTCACCACAAAAAATTGTTAGGCATTTTAAAGCCTTGAACATCAACAATAATTTCTCCAGCCATATATCACAAAAAGATAGATGAATTTTAGTCAGTCACAGAAACAATACTGAATATGTTTTTTAAAAACCAGTCTTTTATATTATTCTATTCTTCTGCAAAGTATTATGGAGGAAATTGTTTAGATAAATTACTTAAAGATTTTTTGCATAATTTAGAATTTTATTTGATGATTTCATGATTTTTTAGATGTTTACTTCATCCGCTCTTCAAGTTTTTGGAACTTTTCAGTTAATTCTGATAGTTTTTTAATCAAATTTTGTTTATCAGCACAATTTGAATATAATATTCCCATGCGTACACTATTAATAACTTCAAAGTTTTTTTCTAATGCAAGGACATCATTTATAAATTTTTCAATATATTCAGAAGATTTGTTGTAAAAAACACTTTCAATTAAATCATCAAAATCTTCGCAAAACTTTTCAAGTTTTTCAGCATTTTCATTTATTTCCAAGAGTTTTTTTGCCAAATTCTGTTTATCAGCACAATTTATGTATGATGTATCGGCAAAAAGACTTTTTAAAATTTTAGAGTTTTTCTCCAATGTAATTATCCAGTTTACAAATTTACCAATATCTTCAGGAGGAACATCACCAAAAAATCTTTCTATTAGATCATCAAAATCCTCACAGAACGGGTAATTATTCCGTAAAAATGCAATTTCTGGTTCACACAAATTATCTATCTCCATGGTTTAAAAGTTGTACTTGAAGCTCTCACGATACACTAACCAAATGAAGATTTATAAATTGAATAGTTGTGACGAAGTTAACCAAAAAAAATGGTGGAATTCCCCCATTTTTCCCCCAAAAATTAAGGCGTCATTGCGATTGCAAAATAGTAATAAAGGGCTGAGGCGGAGTCGGCCAGAAATGGCGGACATCGGCTAGAAAATGGCTGCCTTACCCCCCCCCCCAACATTAACAGCCGACAAAAAAGACAATCCATTATCGACTGGTAGTAAATTACCGACCGATGGTAAAACAGATATCTGCCGAAATCACAAATATCACTTACCACCCGTCGGTAAATAGTTCGGATCAGAACCCACAATCTGTTTTACCGGGGGGGGGGTAAAGTCCCCCTGTTCATCTACTACGATGAATCTCTATTTTACATTGTATAGCATTAGTATGTTGAAACTCATTCAATTATAAGAGTGCAATATCAGGGAGGGACGTTTCTACCCGATTTTCCTCTATATCACATTCATCGATGTCTATCAGCGATATTGTAGTCATATTTAAAATCTTATTACCACAATCATACCCGATTATGGCCTCGGAACAGCCCCAACACATAGCCATGACAATAAAGAGTTGAATATTCATATCTGAAACATAAATAATTAATTAAGGTCTAAAGTCGGGATCTGGGTACATGACTTTAGTTCGTTTCTTTTTGGGAGTTGAAATTTCAATGGTTGTTTTCTTCAGACGATTCGGATGTACGATTTTTGTCTTACTCCCTATTTTCATCTTTATATTTTCATTAGGGAAAACCTCTAGGATTTTATATGGCTCATCATAATGGTCCCCGAATTTATTGGGTTTGGGCCCTTTTAAAAGAAAAACATTTTCTCCTGCTTTGAACGTTACGAGTTTTATATGCTTGTCGTGTATTTCTTTCGATTTTTCTTTCGCTTTAATTAAATTCTCACGGCATAATTCGCGAATGTTTATCAATCTACCTACTAACTTGCTAATATAATCGTTATAGGTTGGTAAACAATCGAGTTCATGAGGGGTTCACTAGTTGGTACACGAGCGACTTTTCCAAAAACAAGTTCATAGGGAGTAAATTTAGTTCCCTCATGAACACAAGTATTATAAGAAAACGTCGCTAGCTCAAGCCAGTTATCCCATTCATTGTCTCGACTTACAAATTGCTTCAAATATTCTCCCAGAA
>RJVT01000078.1:52500-68548 GCA_018835575.1 Cotesia chilonis | reverse complement strand
TAATGATACTGAAGAGGTGAAGTCTCGGTAGCGTGTGAAAGCAAAGCCTTTTAGAAAATATTAGATTAATTTTGGTTTCATGTTAAATTTTTCGGAAATTTCTTTCTGCAGTAAAATATTTGTGTGCCAGATATATTTTTGACTGAGAAATTATGGCAAGAGATATGATAACAGATAGAATGTTAAAAACATAAAGCCGAAAAATTAAACTGAAAATTAACACATTTTAATCGAGATAAATAGCGGTTAATTGTTCAATCAATGTATATATAATGTAATTTAAATACGGATTTTCATGAAATCATTAATGGTTGGTGAGATATAATAATTTCAAAATTGATTACTGTGAACATTAATCGCGGATAAAACTATTATCATCTACAACAATTATCGCCAGCAATTAAAAATACAAAATTATGAACCACCTAAGAATAATTGTAATCATAGTTGACACTATTCATTACAGCGGCAATAAATAAAGTGTATATGTTTAATTTACGGCAAATACAATAAAGATAACTTAGTAATATTAAGAACCTGAAAAAAAAATTTATTGTTTGAAATTAATGAATTAATATTTGTTTGAACATACATTGCATTAAAAAGAAAAAATAGTATATTACACCTGGAAGTAAAGTAAGAAAAGTCTCAAATCAACATGCAATCTGATGAGGCAAACATGTGATCTGAGGCTTTCTTATTTACTTCCGAGGAGTGTATACTATTTTTCTTTCCCCGGCGGAGGCGGAAAGCGGCAACTTCGTTTAGCGCAGCGGGGCTAAAGTTGACGCTTTACGCCAGAGGGGAAAAAAAGTCATTTTTCGAATTTTACTCCTGTATTGAGATATTCAGATTGAATTTATTCGAAAATTCTCAAAACATAACGCAACATGGATTGGATTGAAGTAATGCTAACGCGGTTCCGATCTAATCTTCCCCATAACATCTATGGGGAAAGGAGAGAAAGTATGTTTAGTCGGCGGTATTGTTGCAAAATAATATTGACTTCTGAGTCCGACATACCCAGGCAAATACCTAGTTCTGGCATCAATACCAAGTTCTGGCATACGTAAATGTATTTCACTCTTCTAAAAAAAAAAAAAAAAAAAAAAAAAAAAAAAAAAAAAAAAACAGATACCATCGCGGGAATAGCCAGGGAAGTTCGTAGGACCTCGAAATATCGACATCCGATGAAACTCGATTTTCAAAAAACGGAGTAAAACCAATAACTTTCCGATTTTAAAAAATTTTTAATTTTCTTAACGGGAAGTTAAAAATTAAATCCTCTCGAAAAATCACATTTTTTGAAAATTGTACCATCAATTGCTGTAAACAATTGAATACTTCATTTTGCAAGAAAAAAATTTTTGATATTCGGATTCAGCAGATCAATATACATAACTAAGTTTAGCTTCATTCATCGAGCTTACAATTTTACAAACATATAATTTCGTATCTACATCGAAGAACTTTAAATGAGTTTTTCTCAAGACTATTTTTCAGTTGGTTATGACAACCATAATTCAACAACCATTTAATGATATTGATGAAATTCTTACAGCTTTTTGATGGATTAACAACTAGTCCATAATCAAAGGATTTTCATTTGTACTTAAAATTTCGATTGTTTTTGACAACAAACTAATGATTTTTTGATCGAAAATCGATAAAAAATCTCAAAAGCCGCTTTATTATTAATTGAAAAAAAATTTTTTTCAATTAAGGACTAGATTTATAACTATGCTAATGAGTTTTACGTTTCTTGATTTTAGATGATCTAGTGAGATGTAATGTTCTCACTGCAAAGCACTACTTGTGAAAGGTCGTCCAACAAAGGTGTTGATATTTCTATGAATTAATCTACGATAGAAAATTTCTCAATTTACTATTCTTATTTTCTAACAGAATTTTTTTGCAAAAACTCGAAACAATTTTAAAATGCAACATTGATTGGAAACTTAATTCAGAAACTTGGAACATTAAACTATTAATTAAATCTGCTAAGCCTAAAATACGGTTATCAATTATTGATAATTCAATTTTATGATTGTTTGGATAAGATACTTATCAAATGTATTAATAACTTTAAATAATTGAATAGAATTATTTTACTATTATTACTTGTGATAGAGTGCGGAAAGTCTTGTTAAGGATTACGTACTTGTTATTAATAGTCTCATTAATTCTTCGACGATAATTAGTAATTTACATGCATGAACCCAGTACCCAGTTTCCAGCCTAATGATTAACTTTTAATTTACTTTATTGCTAATAGATTCTTTTTATATTAGCTGTTGATTAATAAATTACAATTATCATATTGCATTATATCGTATTTGTTTTTAATGTATTTATTGAAATCCTCGAACCACCTGACCTATTATTTAGAATTTGGTTTGATGATTTTTAACATCAAACTCTTTTAATTAATAACAATGCGTAATTTCACAAAAGCTCTATGTGTTATCTGCATTACATTTTATTCGAATTACCATCACTCGATTAAGAACTCAAATTTTGTACTCGTAATAACATAAAAAAATATCTATATTTTTCTGTAATTATTAAATGTAAATGTTCTTTTTAAGCTACAAATTATTTTCTGTTTCACTATGGTTAAAATATTATCTATATGCTCATCAAATATGAACTTAATTTTCCCATTTACCACAAGATCTCAAATTCATGACTTACATATTAAAAATGATCGTTTTACCGATGCTCAATTATAATAATAAAAAACATATTTAGCATTCTGTAAGTGATTTAGAAAAAAACCTTTGTAAGGTTGAACTACAATAGAATTTCTCTCTGTTCATTAAATTTTGCAAAAGATCATTACAAACAATTGAAAAAATAAAACATGGAGATTTTCAATACACATTCAAACGATATTTGAAGATGTTAAATAAGTTAGAGATTATTCGCAATTACTAAATTATTTTCAACCGAATAACTAAACTTATAAAGCGTGTTAATTTGTTGGAAAAGTTTGGAGAAATTTAATTCGCATCAACAGATATTTGGTACTACTCTGCCAAGAAAAATACTTTTTCGATACTTTTATTAGAATATTTAACTGATAAATATAACAATTTATTCATTGTATATATTCTATTATTCAAATTGTATATACTAGTATATTAGTATATATAGATATATAGTACTAGTATAATACAAAGCTTTATATTATTATTAATATATATATTTAGGGTGGGTCAAAAAAATCGAATAATTTATTTTTGACTTTATACTCTGAAAAATAGGTTCGTAGACACCTAAAAAGAATTCTCTCCAAGTATAAGCTCTTAACTATAACGGGAAGGTCCTCCGCTTTGCGGGTTTCTATTTTTTTCGAATAATCAGATAAAAAAATTTATATCTCGCTTCCAACTGCTTGGAAAAATATTCCGTGGCATAGATTTTGTGAGAAATTGAATGCTTTACAAAAAAGGTCTCTTATGACTTTTTCAAAAACTCAACCGATTAAAAGATATTCATAGTTGAAGTTTGGCTATTTTAAGGAAAATATTCGTTTTTATTATGAATTTTATAAGTCGATGAAAAAAAATTATTTCGGATTGCGGAACTCATGATTTTGTAGGAAATTTACTGCTCTACAAAAATGGTCTCTTATGATTTTCTGATTAAGTGAAGCCGTTACGAGATATTCATCGTCAAACATTAACGAATATCAATATTTCCAGTTTTTGATCAATAATTCGATAAATTTTAATTTAAACTATGAGTTTCAGGAAAATTTACATAAATTTAAATTTCTATCATAAAAGTCACTCCTACAGGAGTTATTTGTTCAAAAATTCACTAAGAAGTTTTTGTTCTAATGATATTTTTTGTAAGCTTTATTTGTAATAATTTAAAATGTCAATTGCATTGGCATTTCATATTATTACGGTTGTTTAGTATGTATTTTCAAATTTTATTCTACCAATTATACATAAAGTTTTTTGTGAGAGAGGCTTTTTGTTCTGAATTACATTACTTCTTCTGTTGGTACTCTAACGCTAGCGCCACCTATGTTGTTTTTCTTAACTATCTTCGTTGTCTACTTTTTTATCAGTACATTTTCAGTGCTCCAAAAACTCATCATTTCGTATACATGATAATAACAATTTTTTCGAAATAAGTCATTTTCTCATTATATAAATTCATTTATTATCAATAATTCTACAATGAATAAAGAAATACGTTTAATCGGTATACCTGTGCAAAAACTCACTGACCGTAAGTTACCAAAAGTGAAAGAGGTTATGAGAGTGTTTTTCTATCAACTTAAAGTTTTAAAGTTTTCAATCAACAAAGTGCAAAAAATTCAGCTGACAAGGTTATTGAATTGTGGAAAATAAATCAGATCCCTACGAGTGAAGCTCCTAATGTAGTCAAAAAAATTCTCCGTTTTCATAGTGAGTGGTTGAAATTACAAAAAGATTTTAATAAGAAAAGTGATAAGGTAAAGGAAAAGGAGTTTCAGACTGATCTTGAACAATTATTCGACATTGTAAGTAAAAATTCCCTAAAAGGGGTGGATGATAACATTAGGAAGTTGTATTTGGATCAAAAATTCTGTACACACAAAGAGATTCTTTCGAATATTGTACCTGCGTCAAACTCAACTACAGATATGATGGAAATCGATGAAAGCAGTAAGTATCTGAGATAAATAATTGTTATAAATTCAGGTAGGAGTGTAAAACTTCCTTTATATTTATTATAAACAATGAGAATATCATTTTTCTACTTTACTTGCATTATAAATATCAGTATTCCTACGTATGACATTTGACTCGACGGTTTCTGGTACTCATGTTTAATTGCTTCTCATCATAATGAATAAGTGTTGGAAATTTTGTCTGTTTAATTTAAAAATTAACTCTTATTACAGACTTGAATCAGCCGTCTACCAGTCATGGGATTGTTTTAAGTGGAAAATCAGAATCATTCTCGACGCATACATTAAGTGGAACTACAAATTCTGGATCTGATTTGGAGTATGAACCCCGAATTCCGACAAAACGAGCAAAAATAAATGTCTTAACTCCTGAAGTCGTTTCTGCACTTGACAGAGCTAATGTCAGCAGTAGAAACGCGATGTTCATTATTGCTCCGGTTTTATCAGCTGTTGGTATAAAAATTGAAGATACAACGCTCAGCTATAGGTCCATCCAACGAGCTCGTATGGTTCAAAGAAAAGACATTGCTCAAGGATTAAAAGACAATTTTAAAATACACGATAAATACGTAGTGCATTGGGATGGTAAAATGCTAAATGATCTAATTGAATCCAAATCTGTGGAACGACTACCGGTTCTTTTAACTGCGTATGGTACTGAACAATTACTTGGAGTTCCAAAAATGAATTCTGGGACGGCAGTTAATCAAACATCCGCCATTTTATCAACATTGAGTGAATGGGGTATTATTAAGTATGTCAAGGCGATGTGTTTTGACACTACGGCTGTTAATACAGGTAATCAATCAATTACAAAAAATATTTTATTGTTGTCATTCTAGTTTAATTTCTATTTCTTACTGAATTTTACTATCAAAATGTATTAATCGTTTACTCGTTTGGATTTGAAATATAACCATTGATTTTTCTTAAATACTAAATTTAACGATAGTCATCTATTATTGTTCTACAGGAATTCACAACGGTACATGTAAGGAAATTGAAAAGATTTTGGGAAGAGAGTTGATCTGGTTATCATGTCGTCATCACATTTTTGAGATCGTATTAAGGGGCGCATTTGAAGTATTTTGGCCTGTGTCATCTGGGCCAAATGTACAGATGTTTGGAAGGTTTAAAAAATTTTGGGATGATATAGATATAACTAATTATAAATCTGGTGTTGAAGATGCTGTTGTTGCTGATATCATTTCGAATAAAAAAGATGAAATCTCTAGTTTTATTACGAAATCTTTACAGGTATGATTTAACTGTGATTTAAATTATAAAAATTTCGTTATTTTTGACAAATTTTTTATTTTTGATAGTTACTACAACCCCGAGATGATTATAAAGAATTATTGGAATTATCATTGATTTTCCTTGGAGAAATGCCTCAAGAAAAGATTTCTTTCAAACGTCCTGGTGCTGTTCATCATGCTAGATGGATGGCTAAGGCCATTTATAGTTTGAAAATGTATCTATTCAGAGACGAATTCAAACTCTCTCAGAAAGAATTGCATGGTCTTCGTCATTTCTGTATTTTTATAGTCACATTGTATTTAAAAGCTTGGTTTTCATCAACTTCTGCAACAACTGCTGCTTATCATGACTTGCAGTTTATGAAAAATTTATTGGAGTACAAACATATCAATCCTTTGATTTCTTCAGCTACGTGTGAAAAAATGATTTCGCACTTATGGTATTTGAGCGATGAACTTGCCATTTTATCACTGTTTGACGATGGCGTTCCATTAGAAGTAAAAAAAAGTATTGTTGAAGCCGTTAATACTCGTGAAGGTACAGATTCTAAAGCTAAAAGATTTGTAATTGCTAAAAAAGATTTGAATTCATTGGTGCAGAGAACTCTGAGTGACTTTGTGTCTAAAAAGTCATTAAATCTTTTCAAAATCTTCGATCTACCGTATGACTTTCTTGATGTCGATGTTGAATTATGGCCTACTAATGAGAGTTATCTCGAAAATAAAGAATACTTTCAACAACTAAAAGTTGTCAATGATTCAGCAGAGCGAGCTGTTGCATTAGTCAGTGAATATAATCAATGCTTGACAAAAAATGAAGAACAATTCCAGTACTTATTGCAAGTTGTCAAAGAACATCAAAAAACATTCCCAAATTGTAATAAAAGAAATTATTTATAGTAATAGCGTACTGTTATGTTAAAAATATAGACAATTATATTGCAATTGATAATTCAATAAAAAATTTATCTATAAAAAAGTTAAATACTGGTTGTTTCTCACTTGATTCAATACTTTTCATATTAAATTTGACAAAGAAATATGTCATTCACTTCAAATTAAACTAATCATTGGCTATATGTCGAAAAAAATGCTCTAATTTCTTGTTTTAATGCAATCAAACAAGCTCAAGACTGAAAACAATATTAAAAAAATTGTTTATAACATTTCTTTATCGATCGAAACTCAAATTTATGTAAATTTTCCTGAAACTCATAGTTTAAATTAAAATTTATCGAATTATTGATCAAAAACTGGAAATATTGATATTCGTTAATGTTTGACGATGAATATCTCGTAACGGCTTCACTTAATCAGAAAATCATAAGAGACCATTTTTGTAGAGCAGTAAATTTCCTACAAAATCATGAGTTCCGCAATCCGAAATAATTTTTTTTCATCGACTTATAAAATTCATAATAAAAACGAATATTTTCCTTAAAATAGCCAAACTTCAACTATGAATATCTTTTAATCGATTGAGTTTTTGAAAAAGTCATAAGAGACCTTTTTTGTAAAGCATTCAATTTCTCACAAAATCTATGCCACGGAATATTTTTCCAAGCAGTTGGAAGCGAGATATAAATTTTTTTATCTGATTATTCGAAAAAAATAGAAACCCGCAAAGCGGAGGACCTTCCTGTTATAATTAAGAGCTTATACTTGGAGAGAATTCTTTTTAGGTGTCTACGAACCTATTTTTCAGAGTATAAAGTCAAAAATAAATTATTCGATTTTTTTGACCCACCCTAATAATCACAGAAAAAAAAGATTCAGCAATTAATTTACGACGAAGAAAAGTTGAAACTACGTTAAATAAAGAATTACCCCCAAAAAAACGAAAAAACACTAGTAATAAGTGTCTTTTACCACTTCTAAATAACGAGTATCTAAATATGGTTACACATGGAGATCAATTGCAGGATGAACATATGTATCAATTTAAATTAATTCTAGCTAATTGTTCGAATTACTATGATCATCGTGACACATTGTATTTGGCTAGACCAGAAAATATTGAGCCTGTGCCACCTCTGAAAAACCATATTCAAATATTATACAGTACTTATAAACACTGGATATGTTCATATTATAATACTAAAAAATATATATTTATGATTCTTTGAATAAATTCACATTAAATGAAGATCAAACCTTATTTTTGAGACATTTGTATCCTTACTTTAATATCAATGAAAAATCATTAATTTTCATGAGAGTTCAGCACCAAAGTAACGGCACTGATTGTGGAGTATTTGCCATTGCGTTTGCAATATCTTTATTATATAATCAAAAACCTGAACGCATTGTCTACGAACAGAGTCTCATGCGTTCTCATTTGGCTAAAATATTTCAGACAAATACACTTAGCCACTTTCCGACTACTGATCGCAATATTACCTTAAATTTACCACCTTTAAAAGAAATAATGAAAACGAATCATAAAAATTACAATCAACGAGTTAGTCGCACAAATAAATTATTGCATAACAACAAAAACAATGATACAGAATTTCGTCAAAAAGAATTATTGATAAAGCAGTCTGATATAATAACTAATTTACCGTCATTGCCTAATGATAATTCTTCAGAAAACTCTAGAGAATTGTCTGAAGAGATAATTAATATCAAAGATGGTGGTTCTGTCGAAAATTTAATACCTAAACAAGACTCCAAAATTGATGACAACAATCATTTAAATTCGGACTCAAAATTTATTGATAGTGAGAAAATTGAAAAACAAACTGATAACAAAATTCAAAAACAAAAAATATCAATAGCTAAAAAAATTGTGGCTAAATATTGTCAGAAAATTCAAGAAAAAATTTTATTAAAATAAAATCTTCTGAATATTATATTAATAAATTAGCTACAGTTATTGATGGAAAAAATCTTGTGGAGAAACATTTAGAAGCGCAAAGAATCATCAAATGGTGTATGTGTCGAAGAAAATGCTTATGAAATTATTAACAAATACTTTGAATTGTTTGAAGAACAAAGCCGAATTCCATCTTTCACATCTACTCGTTGATTCTTTAGCAATTACCATGGATGAATATAAGGCTATGTGTGGTCGATCTCTCCATTACTCAACTACAGAACCTTATTTTTACGAAACATCGTATTCATTTGCAACAATCGAGGATCAAATTATTTCTATGAATAAATTAGGTCAATCTACAAATATACTACCTTTATTAAATGATAAACATGCAAAAAAAAATGGCTTTGCAATAATTATTGTCGAGTAACTGTGGAGACGGAAATGTACATACGGTATAAAAACTTTCTTGAAAAATTATAAACACGGAATTTGAATAATTTTCAAGCATTTTTGGATCAACTGTTTATATATCATTCAGTTGATGATGTCGTGGATAAATTAGGTCACTACAATTTTTGTCTTCAATCTTTTAATTCATGCAATTCAGAGTTATTATGCATTGAGTTATTATCACCTCATTTTCCTTCTGTTCGATATATTAAGCAACTTATATACAAAATCAAAAGAAATTTGATTGATTTAAATCATCTAGATAAGGCATTAGAATCAGGTGATTCAGAATTTTTAATAAATGTTACAAATAAAATGAAAGAAGAAGGAAATATATTAGATAAAAAGAAGGAGGATTATGTCTAGATGAAGATAAAATACAGACTGAGAACAAAGCAGCATTCCTGGCTTTTATAAAACGGTCATTGGATTTACCACGCTTTAAATGCATATCCTGTCAAAAGTTAGTTTTCAAAAAAGATGTTAATGAATGGAGTAAATTGCGTCAGCCTATTTCAAATAAAATATGGAATAATTTAATTAACTTTATTAATGAACAAGATCCAACTATGAATAGCGATTTTATTTGTAACTATTGTTTACGAAAAATTCGCTCTGGATCTATGCCTCCAACTTGTTTACTGAACAACATGTATGTTGGAAAAATTCCAAATGAAATTTCCGCATTAAATGAGTATGAAAAAGTACTTATACAGCGAGCAAAAGCATTTCAAGTAGTGCAAAGATTAGGAACTGTTGCTAAAAAAAATTTACCTCACAGTATGCGAATACAAAAACTAAAAGGTCAAACATTTCATCTTCCCCTGCCAATAGAAGAAACACTAAAAAAAATTTGTTCTACAACTGATCCGTTGAATAAACATCATGAGCTGTATATTGTAATGCGTAGTATTCCTACAAAGTCAAATGTTATATGGGAGAAAATGGTTAGCTTAGAAAATGTATTCAGAGTATTGACATGGTTAAAGAATAATAATACTCTTTATTCTGAAATTAAATTACCACAATGCCCTCAAAATTTACGTGAATGGTTAGATTCAAGAAATATTTCATTCCAAATTAAAATGACTGAAGACGAAAATTGTGAAAATACAATAAACGGTGAAAAAAATAATAATCATGATAATACTCCTATCAGTATGGAACAAGAAAAAAATAATATTGTCTGTAAAGAAGAATTCTTGATAATCAAAACGTCGAAGAGTTAAGTAATAAATCAGAAAATAGGGAAAATATAGGACTGAGCGGAAAGAATCATAGTACCACTAAAGACCACAGCTATAGTAAAATATCATCTGTCAGAGACAGAAGTATAAATTCTAGTGATCCACAGATTCGGTAGAATCTGGCGCCAAGTTCCGTTCAAAAATTCCGTTGTAAACGGAGCGCCAGACTACCGACTGTGTTTACTGTAAGCAGAATGGTATTTCGAGGTTGCAAAATTTTATTTAATTATATGGTACTCCTTTTTCCAAAATGATATATCATAAAAGTAAGTCATACTCTATTTTACTGATATTAATTAATTATAATCAATTATAACATTTAATTCACTTAAAATTATTAAATTTTATCAGCACATACTATAGCGCGCTCACGAATTTCGATCCTGACTTTTTTTTATATAAAAAGTGACATGCCACAGACTAGATAAAATAAAAATGTGTAGTAATCCTCCTATAGATACGCAACTACAGTTAAAAAAGTTAATTCACAGCTTGCATCTACAGCCACCAGAGTGCACTGGAATTATTTCTACATAAACTGTAGATTCAACGGGATAGCTCACTGAAGTTAGAACCCCAAATTTTTTTTTTTAATTTTTGATTTTTTTTTCTATCACGTTTTCAGCTTTTCGTTTGTTCTTTATTATTCACTATCAACATTTGTTCGTTCTCCATTTATTTATTTTAAAAAGAATTTATTAATAATGTACCTTTAAGTTAGCCCCCCTGTCGCATTTTTTAATATTTTGGTAGCAATTTGAGTCATCATATCTCTATTCTTGATTGTTCATGTATATTTAAGATTTGTTCCTACTTCACATTGTTTATTTGTTGTTTAATTAACATTTTTAATTAGCTGTATGTATGCATTCTAAATATTTGCACTGCGCATGCGTCAACTTTACGGATATAGACTTTTAGCGCGGTCTTTTGAAAATTATAGTGACAAGCACATCTCATGTGTAAAAAATTAAAAAATTAACAAGTGTTATTTTTTAGGAATTACTTTTAATTAATTCAAATAATTAAAAAAAAATTGTTAGACGTCAGCCAATATCAATGTCATTAAGTGAATAAATAAATAACTAATAAATATTCATTTCATTTTAAATTTCTTAAAAAATATCGAGGAATTGTTAATCAATGCATGTATATATTTTTTTTATATTCATCAATTCTATTTTCATGAATACTACGAACTATTAAAAAAAAAAAAAAAAAAAAAATCATAACAATAACAAAAAATTTCAATACTTTATTAAAATAAAACTTATTATAAAATTATTAAAAACTACACGTTGCCCTTTTGTCCTGTAACCTCTATAATTGAAATTACAAGAAAAATACACTTACTCTAATCACTGTGCTGGTCAATATAATTTTCAAAAGTCCGCGCTGAAAGTCTAAACGTAAAGTTGACGCATGCGCAGTGCAAATATTTGGAATACAAATATTCAGCGAATTAAAAATGTTTATTAAACAAGAAATAAACAATTTGAAGTTGGAACATAGGTTTTTTATACATGAACAATCATAAACAGAGGTTATTCCCATTGGATAGTGTACCATTCTATGATTTTGTCGTCGTTGCCGATAGGTGCATTGTTGTCCAATCAAGTGGATTTCAAATAATTGTAATCTTTAGGTGAAAAGTCTTACAATTATGCGCATGGTGTATTGTGTCATTTACTTATAACAATGTCATAATAACAATAACACTAATAATAAAAATTATTAGACTGAAATTAATTATATCGGTAATACCAAATTGATGTTAAAAATATCATTATCATTATTATTACTGAATAAATTATTGTTATTATTAAATTAATGTGTATTAGAGTATTAAATCTGAATCAACAACTTTTTTAATTCAAAAAAATGTTAAAATTTTTATGTATATAAATAAAAATGTAAAATCCCTATTAATAAGATAGTTAATCGCTTTTAACCGCGGAGTTTACGCGGATCAGTCACGTTAAGTTTTTTAATGCTACTAGCTACTATAGAGAAACAGAATTTCAATTTTTTTATTAGGATTTGATTATCAAAATTAACGAATAAACAACCTATCATATTAGAATAGCTTTGCCTGCATTAATTTATTCATTTATGAATTTTCAATTTTGCGCGGGAAAAATTTAATTTTGAAATTAAGAATGTTAAAATACTTTATAAATACAAAATTTCTAGAACAAACTATCAAACAACTTCATATGTGGATGGTTTTCAAACCTATTCTTTCTATTGAATTTCATTTATTAACTAGACTAAATACACAACAGGCTAAAGATTGTTTGAGTTTTACTTTCTTCCTTCAGGCCAGCAGTTCAAGATTTAGGCAATTCTCATTGGATAGTGTACACATTCTACGACTTTGTAGTCGTTGCCTGTAGGTGGCATTGTTATTCAATCGAGCGGATTTCAAATAATTGTAATTTTTAGGCCATAGGTATTACAATTATGCGTATGATGCATTGTCCCCTTTATTAACAATAATGTCATTGTAACAATAACAATGATAATCATTATAAAAATGAAATTTATTATATCGGTAATGATAAATTGATGTAAAAGTATCATTATAATTGTTTATCATTACCAAAATAATTATTGTTATTGTTAAATTAATGTGTAGTAGAGCATTAAATCAGATTAACAACTTTTTTAATTCAAAAAAATGTTAAACTTTAACTATATATACATAAAAAATTTAAAACCCCATTGATAAGCTAGTTAATTGATTGAAACCGAAGAGTTTACACGGGTCAGTCACGTTAAGTTTTTTAATGCTACTAGCTACTATGAGAGAAACAGAATTTTAATTTTTTTGTTAGGATTTGATTTTCAAAATTAACGAACAAATAACCTTTTATATGATAATAGCTTTACCTGCATTAATTAATTTATTTACATATTTCTAATTTTGCGCGGGAAAAGTTCAATTTTAAAATTAAGAATGTATTAAGAGGCGAGCAAAAAATTACACTTAACAAAAAGATATGAAATCCGAACAAAAACAGTTTCACTGTTAAAAATTGCGCCAAGTCCACGTTCATAAAACTCATCTTAATAACATCTGCACTTTGCAAAAAAAATAAGACTCGTTACAATAATTTTCATTCTATACAAAAAAAAGTTAAATACAAAAAAATACCAAGAAACCGTCATAATGTTGAAAAAATTGAAAAAAATTTGTTGAAAATTTAAAAATTAAGAAAAAATTTTTTTATCGTACTTGGCGCGCGTCATTGAGTACCCCAAATTTTTTCAGGATACATGAACATCCTTTTAATGTTTCAACATTTATAAGTAAGTCAACCTATAAAATGGATAAATGTAATTAATGAAATATTATTTTATGATACGTTTAACAAAAGTTAGGTAAAATCAACATGGCATATGTATTTTATTTGAAATTTTTAAATTCTCCGCACATCGTTTATGATTTCAATAAAACGCCCTCTCCTGTTCGGTTATGCAATTTGCTTACAAGTGAATACGCCTGCATACGTTGACTCTGTAGTGGAATCACTGCGAAAATTGAGTTGACTAAAAAATAAAACATATGGCCGACTAAATTGAGAAAATGCGGTGTGATTGCCAATCAAAATGTGTTAATTACAATTAAACGAAGCACGATCAAGTTTCTTCATGAAAGCTTAATGACGGAACTGAAAAAAATTGAATTAAAAAATTTTGTGTTATTTCAGATATCTTCACCAGACTACCATATTGACAGTTATTTTCACTAAAAATCTGAAAAAAATTTTCGAAACGGATTTTTTCACTGAAACTGATATTAATCCAGTAAGCAGTGTTTTTAATTCGTTGAGTATATTTCACTGATGTGAATCTATAAACATAACAATGTATGAAATCATATATTATATAATTAGAGCTGATAAGATATAATATATATATATATATATATATAATTACATTACATAAATTCAAGCGAAATCATTTTTTCTCGGGTTGAAATTCGTCCGAAAAAATTTGGGGTACTCAATTACGCGCGCCAAGTACGATAAAAAAATTTTTTCTTAATTTTTAAATTTTCAACAAATTTTTTTCAATTTTTTCAACATTATGACGGTTTCTTGGTATTTTTTTGTATTTAACTTTTTTTTGTATAGAATGAAAATTATTGTAACGAGTCTTATTTTTTTTGCAAAGTGCAGATGTTATTAAGATGAGTTTCATGAACGTGGACTTGACGCAATTTTTAACAGTGAAACTGTTTTTGTTCGGATAGTTATTATCAACAAATTTAAAGTGTTGTTAGAAACTTATGTTTCAAATCAGCACCGCTTTTACAACTGTTTAGTCGGACATTGTATGATGAAAGCTAACATGTTTGTATTAGTGTAAAAAAGAGATTTCTAAATGTTTTATTTAATAAAACATGAACGAAGCTCCCTGGTTGATCCTGCCAGTAGTCATATGCTTGTCTCAAAGATTAAGCCATGCATGTCTTAGTACACGCCATATTAAGGTGAAACCGCGAATGGCTCATTAAATCAGTTATGGTTCCTTAGATCGTACCCACATTTACTTGGATAACTGTGGTAATTCTAGAGCTAATACATGCAAACCAGAGTTCCGACCAGAGATGGAAGGAACGCTTTTATTAGATCAAAACCAATCGGTGGCTCGTCCATCGTTAATTATGGTGACTCTGAATAACTTTTTGCTGATCGTATGGCCTTAGTGCCGACGACAGATCTTTCAAATGTCTGCCTTATCAACTGTCGATGGTAGGTTCTATGCCTACCATGGTTGTAACGGGTAACGGGGAATCAGGGTTCGATTCCGGAGAGGGAGCCTGAGAAACGGCTACCACATCCAAGGAAGGCAGCAGGCGCGCAAATTACCCACTCCCGGCACGGGGAGGTAGTGACGAAAAATAACGATACGGGACTCATCCGAGGCCCCGTAATCGGAATGAATACACTTTAAATCCTTTAATGAGGATCCATTGGAGGGCAAGTCTGGTGCCAGCAGCCGCGGTAATTCCAGCTCCAATAGCGTATATTAAAGTTGTTGCGGTTAAAAAGCTCGTAGTTGAATTTGTGTTTCATACTATTGGTTCATCGCTTCGCGGTGTTAACTGGTATGTTATGAAACGTCCTACCGGTGGATTTAGCTGTAAAAGGCGACATCCAATTTAATCCTATCGCGGTGCTCTTAATTGAGTGTCGAGGTAGGCCGGTACGTTTACTTTGAACAAATTAGAGTGCTTAAAGCAGGCTTATTTCGCCTGAATACTGTGTGCATGGAATAATAGAATAGGACCTCAGTTCTATTTTGTTGGTTTTCGGAATACTGAGGTAATGATTAATAGGGACAGATGGGGGCATTCGTATTGCGACGTTAGAGGTGAAATTCTTGGATCGTCGCAAGACGAACAGAAGCGAAAGCATTTGCCAAAAATGTTTTCATTAATCAAGAACGAAAGTTAGAGGTTCGAAGGCGATCAGATACCGCCCTAGTTCTAACCATAAACGATGCCAGCTAGCGATCCGCCGATGTTCCTCCGATGACTCGGCGGGCAGCTTCCGGGAAACCAAAGCTT
>RJVT01000078.1:47500-50000 GCA_018835575.1 Cotesia chilonis | reverse complement strand
GATTGTCTTAAGACAATTGAGGGAAGATGGGTTACGTTACGATGTAATCCCGCATTCCCAGGACGTTCTATTCTCATTGAGACAGGGCGTACCTAGAGCGTACACGTTGGGACCCGAAAGATGGTGAACTATGCCTGGTCAGGATGAAGTCAGGGGAAACCCTGATGGAGGTCCGTAGCGATTCTGACGTGCAAATCGATCGTCTGAACTGGGTATAGGGGCGAAAGACTAATCGAACCATCTAGTAGCTGGTTCCCTCCGAAGTTTCCCTCAGGATAGCTGGCATTTATTATTATTGAGTCTCATCTGGTAAAGCGAATGATTAGAGGCCTTGGGATCGAAACGATCTCAACCTATTCTCAAACTTTAAATGGGTGAGATCTCTGGCTTGCTTAAATATATGAAGCCATGAGATTTCGGATCAAAGTGCCAAGTGGGCCATTTTTGGTAAGCAGAACTGGCGCTGTGGGATGAACCAAACGTGGAGTTAAGGCGCCTAAATTAACGCTTATGGGACCCCATAAAAGGCGTTGGTTGCTTAAGACAGCAGGACGGTGGCCATGGAAGTCGGAATCCGCTAAGGAGTGTGTAACAACTCACCTGCCGAAGCAACTAGCCCTGAAAATGGATGGCGCTGAAGCGTTATGCCTATACTCCACTGTCAATAGCATGTGAAACATATTTATTATGTTATGAAGCTTTGACAAGTAGGAGGGTCGCGGTGGTGTGCGCAGAAGGGTCTGGGCGTGAGCCTGCCTGGAGCCGCCATCGGTGCAGATCTTGGTGGTAGTAGCAAATACTCCAGCGAGGCCCTGGAGGACTGACGTGGAGAAGGGTTTCGTGTGAACAGCAGTTGGACACGAGTCAGTCGATCCTAAGCCCTAAGAGAAATCTTATAATAACATGGTGTTATAATTATATTTAAACAAAACACACCCTGTTGGGCGAAAGGGAATCCGGTTTCTATTCCGGAACCCGGCAGCGGAACCGTACATAATTCGGACACTCGCAAGAGTGTTCGTCGGGGCAACCCAAAATGACCTGGAGACATCGACAGGAAGTCCGGAAAGAGTTTTCTTTTCTGTATAAGCATTCGAGTTCCCTGGAAACTTTTAGCAAGGAGAAAGGGTTTGGAATGCGAAGAGCACCGCAGTTGCGGCGGTGTCCGGATCTTCCTCTCGGACCTTGAAAATCCAGGAGAGGGACACGTGGAGGTGTCGCGCCGGTTCGTACCCATATCCGCAGCAGGTCTCCAAGGTTAAGAGCCTCTAGTCGATAGGATAATAAAGGTAAGGGAAGTCGGCAAAATGGATCCGTAACTTCGGAATAAGGATTGGCTCTGAGGAACGGGGCGTGTCGGGCTTGATAGGGAAGTGAGTTGACTGACGTGCCGGGCCTGGGCGAAATGAATGAGCAATCAGGAATTGAGCTCGGAACCGTGCCTTGGTCTCTCATGGATCTTTCTTGCTATGAGGCTATGATGGTGTGAAAGCATTGTTGTAGTTCTTTTCGGCCGTCATTTAACGTTTAACTCAGAACTGGCACGGTCCAGGGAGGTCCGACTGTCTAATTAAAACAAAGCATTGTGATGGCCCTCACGGGTGTTGACACAATGTGATTTCTGCCCAGTGTAATGAATGTCAACGTGAAGAAATTCATTTAAGCGCTTATTAACGGCGGGAGTAACTATGACTCTCTTAAGGAAACGAGGGCGAACTTAAGAGAACATAGTTAAGCAAGCAATTCCCTCTTCGTGGGTCTCGCCATGAGTAAGGTAACATTGAAAGGCATCCTCGATGCGTTACCCCAAACTAAAAATTGCCTCTGCGCTATCGATTATAGGTGTTACCAGCTCCTATAATTTAAACAAGTTGGTCAAGACAATACGGAACAGCCTCGGATAGGTGACGCACCCACGTTCGGTGGTCACCAAACATCAAATGGTCCGCCCACTGGTGGTACCATACCAACTTTTGAGGAAAATCCAACCAGAAATTGCGGTAAATTTAAATGTGAATATCCCGGTTGCAACAAAGAATTCTCCACCAAAATCGGCCGAGGAGTCCACCATCAGAAATCACACAAGGATTGGTATGACGCTCAACAAAACACAACAGCTACCAAGGCACGCTGGAGTGACGAAGAACTTAAGCTCGTTGCTCGGAAGGAAGCGGAGTTAGTCGCACAAGGCGTCAGATACATGAACATCGAACTTACAAAGTTCTTCCCTGACCGCACCCTTCAATCTATTAAGAGCAAAAGGGCGGCTACAGATTACAAGAAACTGGTGCAAAACTACATCACGAACTAAGATCGTCCCAAACACCTGAAGAGGCACCCTCTGAAGCTACCTTTACCGATAATTCCTCTTCCTCACCCGAATCACCAGTCGTCGAAGTACCTGGCCCAAACAGCATCAACGAGGCCAACGAAAAATTCTATAAGGAGGTTATAGAATATTTACAGGCTTTATCACCTTCCGACAGCAACAACTGTAACG
>RJVT01000078.1:0-37500 GCA_018835575.1 Cotesia chilonis | reverse complement strand
AGTTATTCAGAGTCACCATAATTAACGATGGACGATTGGTTTTGATCTAATAAAAGCGTTCCTTCCATCTCTGGTCGGAACTCTGGTTTGCATGTATTAGCTCTAGAATTACCACAGTTATCCAAGTAAATGTGGGTACGATCTAAGGAACCATAACTGATTTAATGAGCCATTCGCGGTTTCACCTTAATATGGCGTGTACTAAGACATGCATGGCTTAATCTTTGAGACAAGCATATGACTACTGGCAGGATCAACCAGGGAGCTTCGTTCATGTTTTATTAAATAAAACACTTAGAAATCTCTTTTTTACACTAATACAACCATGTTAGCTTTCATCATATAATGTCCGACTAACAGTTGTAAAAGCGGTGCTGATTTGAAACATAAATTTCTAACAACACTTTAAATTTGTTGATAATAACTATTTATTCACATATAAGTGAAACAACATATTCAAACATCCTCTCTGATTTTGAAAAACTTCAACTCTCGCTAGATATTAATTCTAAGCGACGTGGTTATTTACATGTAAACGTGCTTTTATTATTACAATTATAATATTCTTGCTCGGAAACAAGTGAGTCGATAACTCAGTATTGAATAAATGTATTCTTCATAAATGAAGATATACATAATATTAATAAACGCTGAAGCGATTACCACATAAGAGTCATTCAGTCATAGACATCGACCCGTGGCTGTGTTGCGTTCAAATATACTAACTGGCTTGAGACACTACCATGTCTCTAAAATTGATATATTCTCTGTAGTCGAGCAGCATATAGTATACATGTTATATATATGTACATATACCATTATTATTATTATACTATACTATACTACTACTTTCAATTCTTTCAACAGACTACTCTTTCATATAAATACGAGCAACGAGGGGCTTTAAACTTTACAAAATACATGACTCAGCTTATTCCCCTCCTGGGCGGATTCTTCGATAATACCATGTACTACAGCTGCTCACTAACAGACGTTCTAAATGTATACACTCAACATACTTAATAATTTAAAAGTTTAAGCATTTCAACACTTTATTTATGCTATTTGGTGATAAAAAATTTTAATCATTAACAAATTCATCATTTTTCCTACTATAAGTCATTTACTCTTATTATAGTTCTTTCAATTTGAACCTATCAACAAATAATTGAATTTATCGAAAAAAACAAACCAAAAAGTACTATCTATAATATAGATTCCATATATAATCATCGTTATTATTCACATTCAATACCATATATTAAGCATACTATTACGGCAACGAATTAGTAATACTCAACTCCATCAAATTGGAGATTTTTTTTTTTATATCATTTTATATATAACATAATTTCATTTTTCTATATAATATATTAGAACAACTAAAGTTTCCTGATTGATATAAAATTACTCCCAAAGGTCATGATTGTATTAACTGCTCCGAAAACACTGAGGACTGAAATCACTTTTTTACGTCAAGATGAGATTGAAAATGCTATAAAAGACTCCTTTTCTTTTATTAAATATAGTTTTTAATAAATTCAACTCGGATAATCAGGGTATTCTAGCAAATAGTTGACATTCATTAGTATTCTACTGAGACGTGGCATGAACATGGAAGAACGATAAATTGACGACACTCAGGTATACATATTTACACACGCTTACTGTGCACTCTTTAGATATCTTTATGTTTGGCTTTCTCAAGTTACCAACTGTAAGTAATCAGTAAAGCCATACTGATAACATATTTATCTTCTTTTACTAAATTTTAGTCGTATCGCAAAAATTACTATGTCGTTCGTTTTATGAATACCTTAGTTTTCTGAATATTCTGAAATTTCATACATACACATTCTGCGATCCATCATTATGGTTTTTTAACATACAACATCCACCATATTTCTAGGTATTCAATTCTTCATTGAAATATGAAAATACCGATAATCATGAAAAAAATAAATTTTTTGATTATCTTATTTATTGTAGAAGTTCGAAAAATTTTTTAGATCGAAGAAATTTGTTTCTGAAAAGTAAATTATAAAAGCATTTCAATAAATTATGTTGGAATTTTTAATTTCGTTTCAATAATACTGCTTAAGTATACTCTATAGATTCTATCGATGATCTTCACATCGTGTTTATGCATGCCTCACTTGCATTCTTAATTCCCCATTATATTTTACGAAACTCACTTTATTTTTTTCCAAATAATATTACTGACAATAAATTGAACTTTTGGTAAAAAATATCTCTTAGTCATTTATTTTTACTTATCAGCTGATTGTTTTTATTTTTCTATTCTAGTTTTTATTGACTAATAAATTAAAAGTTGATGAACATGATATTCAGTGGATTATTTTTTGCACATCATCTCAATTTATTCTTCTATATCATATAGCATTCTAAACTTGGTTTCGTAATTACTTCCAGATATCTCCTCTAGATCATTTTGTATCAATTGCTCCGAAAATATATTCGGTTGAAATTATTTATTAAGAATAATATTACATGCGGAATCTTATGAATTACTTATTGTATTTGATGTAGTATAAATATTAATGAATTTTACCGAGATAATCAAAATTTTCTGGCAAACAGTTCACGTTGGTTAATATTCCATTCAAGCATGTTATTTAATATAAATAACTAAACAAAGATCAGTTGTCAACACTCAAGCATTTATACAAGATTAGTAAGGCTCTATCCTTACCTCCAGGTGTAGCTTTCTTAAGTTACCTGCTATAAGTAATCAGTAAGACCCGACCGATGATACATATATTTTCTTTTGCTGTGTGTTGGTCATATCATAGAACAACTAATATATCTTTTATTTTTTGAATATCTCAGATTTTTAAACATTTTTAAATTTCATACATACACATTTTTCAAAAAAGCGTTGAGTATGAAAACAATGAACTTTATGATAATCTTATTTATTGTATATGTTCATTAAGTTTGTTAATTTGAAGAAATTTGTTTCTGACAAGTAAATAATAAAACCATTCTAACGAAATATGTTCGAGTTCTTTGATGGTTTCAATATTACAACTCAAGTAAATTTTTTTAGTGAGCTCTACATAATATATATATTGTTTTTTTGAAAATTTTTCATGTTTTTAATACCGTCAAAAAACACCGTCGTAAAGTTTTTCGACCACCCGTTTCTGAGATATTGATTGTTTCCAAAATTCAAATTTTTTTTTTTTGAAACAGCTATAACTTCGCAAAAAATACAGCTATCGCGGTCCCGTTTTTTTTTAATTTTTATTTTTTAATGCTCTCTCAAAAAAAAATATTTCTTCGATCTTCATTGATTGATTCCTGTTTTTTTTTTAGTTTTAAGCAAAAAAAAAAAACATTTTTTCGAAATGTATGCCCCCTTCGATTTTTTTGAAAAAATTCTCAAAAAAACTGGGACAAATATAAAAATTTTAGACCAATTCGATCGTGGGAAGACGTTTCGTTCTATTTTTTTTTTAATTCAAAAAAATTTTTTTTCCCTAAACTACATTTTACGATTGAATTTGACCGATAAATACTTTTACAGTAGTTCCTTTTACACCAAAATTTTTTTTTTTTCAAATATTTTTCATTTTGTCATGTACTATTATTCTAAGTTGTTTTGTTGTTTATTTGATTAATTTAAAGACTTATCAAGAAGAATTTATAAAATCGTCTTTACAATCTAAGGAGGTATAATAAGTCAACTTGATTCGTATTTTAAATTTAAAGAAACCAAAATTATTTATTTTTTTTTGACGCTCAAACAATTTATGAATTTTGAATTCACTAGAATTCGAGTATGGTTTCACATCTATACTTCCGTCATTATTAGGTATTAGACAATGAGTCCCTTTTACAGTTACTGTTCTGTTAAATCGATCTTTTAATGCTTTAGAATCATTATTATAATCTTCTAAGGTTGAAAATTTTACCGTGATGTTTAGAATAGTATTTCTTTGTGAAGCCCATTGAAATAGTTTCAGTGGTATTGTTATTTGATCGTCTACTGTTAACTGTAAGCTAGCCCTTGCGGCCATTCTCCTTATTGTCCCACCAATACCATCACATGGCCCTTTGCCATGTACGGTTGCAAAAAAGTGCCAGTCTGATTTAATTCCAAAATCACTTTTATGGTAATAAAGATTGACAACATTTTTGAAGTTTTTAAATTGCTGCGGTGCACCATCAGAAAAGTAGTATATTTTTTCGGGATGTTCGTTGATTGTATTTATGAAATCAATTATAATTTTGGAAAAAACATACACTTCAACATAATCCTGGTTATTACAATCCGATATTATGACTAAGCTTCTGTGAACTAATTCGTCTCCCCTTCCCCTTCCCCTTCCCACTCTGGTGATTGAGTATTACATGTAATAGGATTGAAACAATCCGTGTAGTGACATCAGGGTCTTGTCGAGTAGAAGTTAGTGAACTTAAATTTGAACCTTTAAGAAGAAATAAAAATTTATTATACGACGTACAACAACGAAGTTAAGAATAAAATTAATTTATACTTACCGAGCATTAATAATTTTATGTTTTGATGCATTATCTACACACAAAATGTATGCGTGCCGCTGCTCCCCGCTAACATACAATATTTTGGGCGCAATGAAGCGAATTTTGAAAACCTAATTTTGTCTTCAGGATAATTTTCCCGATATTATTGATACAACTCTTCAAATTTAAAAGAATCTAACGTTTTTGTACATGTGCTCGTTTACCGTCATCATTTCAAACAGAGATATAATCTTTTATCACGGGCATATTAACACTGCATTCATCATCATTGTAAAAGTTGATAATTTTAGATTTTAATTTATCTGAGAGTGAACGATCTAATGATAAAAAATTTTTGATATGTCATAACCAATAGACAAAAAAAGACAAATGAATCGAAACAACGAACCTAATTTAGATTCAGATTCTGACAGTAAACCTTTGGTTTCAAGCAAATTTTTTGTTACATTTACCATATGTCTGGATGTATTCATAAATTTAGAGATTCTTCTAACACTCCATTCTTTCGGGAACAATGTTAAAATTTGTATTTTTTCAGATCTTGTTGTGTCGTCATGATCAAATTTTTTTTTCCAATTGTTCTAACAAGTTTGAAAAGTCTCTGTCTGAATCTTCTAAATTTGTCGGCGCATTAACCTCAAGCCCAAATGAGCTTTTAAGAGTTTGAGAAATTTTGATAACTTTGTCATATAAGAATCGTTCATCACTCAATTTTTGAGAAGCTATTGGAGATTCATTTAATAACTTTTATGCTTGATTAGTCACAGGTAGTCGAGTTTCTGCGTTAACTTTTGAAACTAAAATAAGAAAAAAATTAATTAATCAATAAAAAGAGAAATCAAATTGAAAAAAAAATAAAGAATTAAGTCTTTACTCCATAAAGTTTATACTGATCACTATTGTCGGAAATAATGGTATCTGGATCATCACTATTATCGTGGTCTCTATCGTTAGGTTTGTCATGGGAACTACCATTATCATTGTCACTATTCTCACTAATATCACTAGAATCACTTCGGTTCTCAGTGTCATTATGAGAAGGGTTGTTTCCCGGTAATTTCTTTTATCTGAACTAAAATTTTTTTCCGACATGGAGTATAAAGATAATCATGACGGCCCTGTTTAAAAATATTGATTGAAAATAATTAAAAACGATGAAATTCGAATTCTTTTCAATAATTTCAATTCTTTTGTTTATATATATATATATATATATATATATATATATATATATATATATATATATATATAACTATAAAATTTTCAATAAATTCGTATAAGATCTAACAGTTGGGCAACGCAGAATCACATGACATAGCAAGAGATAATTTTGATTTTTTAATATAATATTTTAAATTATTCCAATTATATTTTAACATAATATTAAAAAAACTTCGCAATATATTTTTTGTTAAGAAACACCCACTGGTTGAATTAATACAAGTCTACATTTTTAGGTTAAACAGACTTCGATGCATACTTACAATTCAATAATGCGTTCCAGTTCAAGACGCAATAAAAAAAACTGGATATAGTTCACTTTTAACAGTTCACGAATGAATTTTTAATTATTTTGTTTCTAAAACTTTTCTTTTTTTTTTTTTTTTCTAAATAATTATTGACTATCAATCAACGTAGCACAAAATCAGCGTCTTCTTTATTGTCTTCGACTAAAACAATGCCGGCTTGAACACGTTCTCTCTCTCTCTTTTTAGTTTATGGCTCGAACCGCTAGGTTCGTTAGATATGTTTAGTCAATTAGAGATGGAGCTTTGAACACGTTCAACTGAACTATAGCTACGACGCGCATTCCGAAGTTTATTTTACGATATACATATATAAGTATGTATTCTTAGATCTCACACACTTACATTGTACAGGCATGTTTATATTAATACTCATAGTACATATTAAATACTGTCAAAATTGGAATACACTATAAATCTTATTTAAACACTATAGTACACTGTAAATACAATGAAAATTACATTAGCCGACATCTGAAAATTCTAGAATTTTTTTATTAATTAAATTAGAAGTAAAAAAATTTGTTTTTTTAAATTCCACATGTAGAAAATTTGAAAAATTTCAAGTGCAATTTTTTAGAAATATTTTTTTACTTTTAATTTAATTGATGAAAAAAATTAAAAATTGTTTAACGTCTGCTAATTTTAGTATCATGTAAATACACTATAAACTATCAATTAAACATGATTCTCTTAACTCACTCATGCAGTAAAGAAATAATATATTGCCTATTACAAAAAACGAACAAAATACATTTGCGTTTTATATTTTTAACAGATATCATTTTTTCATTGCATGTAGATTTTTCAACAGCTATGATTCCTAAATCAATTGATGACGTAGGGGTTTTAAATACTTCACCTCCTATTATTACACTTCCTAAAAAATATATATCTTTAACTTTCAATATTTTTTCATTGTTAATGTTATTAAATTTCAAAATTTTTTTTATTTTAAAGAAACTATTGTTTTTCAGTTGCACTACATTGTTAGGTTGAGAGTATGTTAATTTAAAATTATTTACAGTAATAGAACAAATAACTTTATAATTATTTTCTTCATATTGATACAGACCGGAACCGTCATCAATTACACAATTTTTAACACTTCGTTTTTTATCATTTTCACTTGTTGCCCATTATCAAGTTCGTGTAAGCGATTTACAATTTGTGTCAGTGGTTTACGAGGAGACTTTACATAATTTCGAAATGAGCCAATGAAATTTTCTCCCCAAAAAGCTGACAAATTGCTTAAAGAAGTACCAAAATGCTCTACATCGTCAGATAGATGAATCAAATTGTGCATATTTAACACTTGAGAGCCTATACCATAAAGCGACGGTAATAATATAAAAAATTTTCTGAGTAAATCTTTTGCATAGTTAATATATACATCATTAATCCACTCTTCATTATGCAAAATACGACATGCTACACATAAAAGAAGAAATGAGAATAATAATTAGGAGATAAAATGTCTTTTAAAACAATTGGCCCACAGTACAACAAAAAAAAATCGAAACTGCGTTGCTTTCCAGGTTTGAACGTTTTTTACGTCAAATACTTTCCTTTGAAACTCTGATGGAATATTAGATCTTAAAGATAACATCCTTACTCGAAGAATTTTAATTTGAGATAATTTTAGACGGGCAACATTTGATCTATCCACTATCCAACTATTAAGTAAAGATTTCATCACTCCTAAAAATAAAAGATGCATGGAATCAAGAACTACAGACATCACGGGATTGAAACCCGGCAATTCATTTAATAGACATGTAATATTATCTTTATGATGTTCTGATTGTGTTTTTTCTTTAAAAGATTGTTTCGTCCGTTCTTTACAATTAATTTCTGGATAAATTCTTTTTTTCTTCTTATGCTGCCCGACAGATTTTCCTTTTATTTCACATCTTTCACATCCATAAAAAGATCCTGGTGGTTTAATACATTTTAAAAAAACTCTAGCTTGAGCATCTGCAATTAAACCCATAACCTTGAAACCGTATGTTTGTTGGTTGATAATTATTTTGTTTTTTGTTAAATTCGTTGCTTCATCAATAAAATCTTTCAAAAAATCATTAACATTAGCGGGCTTCGAGTCTCCACAATAAATACCAACAGTAAAAGGCTTAGATATATAATCTTCGTCATATACTTTAGCAGCTATTGGCCATGCTTGAATTTTTGAGCTATTATATAATTGCATTCCATCAATATGAATAAATATTTTAATTTCTTTTTATTATAATTAATTGGAATGATTTTTTCTAAACCATGTTGAATTCCTAGGTAAGCATATTCACCGTTAGTTTCTTGTAAAGATTGCATAATATGTACAACTCGACGATGAGCTGTTCCTAATAAAGTTTGCGCCGTTTTTGGCAATGTTGTAAATCCTTCACTCCGGAGTAATAACAATAAATCCGTTACTACGTTCAATCGTAGTGTATCTAAATTATGTAATGTCCACTGCCGGATTTTTTCGTTGATTACAGAATTGATCGTTGTATTTTTTTCTTCATACGAAATGTCTGTATCACTTACACTTACATGATCAGTATTAATGTTATTGTTATAAATACTATCATTATCACGATCATCGCTGTGATTATTAAGATGGCAAATATCGTTCGTACTAGTATTATTATTACTATTTTTATAATAAGAACTAGAAATAGTAGGTATGTCATCAATTGTATTGTTGACTGATACCTGTCCAAGATCACAATCATTAATAACCACTTCATTATTATTCACTATATTTTCACCCACGTCTTTGTCGGTTCGTTCCCTGTTTAAAAATATTGATTGAAAAAATTGAAAACATTTGCTCCATGTAAATTGTATATCTACACGGAAAGAAATACATTGCGAATATTCCTATGTCATTGTATAGCATTGCTATAAGTCCTATGAGTATAGGATTATCTACTATACTGTATGGTACCAAAATCTTTGCGTCTATTACACTGGCGCATAGTAGGCTTGACGTGACAGCATTGCCGCCAGCCCCATAGTGCATCGCAGATGTCGCAATGCTACTAGTTTTTCCCGCGATATTACTTGGCGCGACAATCAATAACTCTATCGAATTACCGCCAATATTTTATAGGTACAACTACCATACCAACATAAAAATTCATAAACGATTAACATCAAAATAAACGTGTGTTTACAAGTGTAATAACGAGTATAAATATAACGCAATAAACATAATAAATATAATATTTTGTTTAGATTTTTTTGAAATTGTAAGTACTATCATTAAATCAAATAATTAATATAATGAAAAAATCATGAAAATAAGTAAACTAACCTAAATTTATGTGATATTTTTTCTAGGCTATTTGTTTTGTAATGACGGAACCTAGTTCTCAAGAGAGTTGTAAGTTTGATCCTGCTGTTTTTGTTTTTTATTTAACATTATTAATTGTAATTGTGATCGTTATTGAATGGGTTTAATTGTTTTCTTGTCTATTAAGGTAATAATGATAATAAATTCACTGATTGAATAGATATTAAAAGCATCTGCATATGAAAAATAAATAAACAGCTGATTTTTAACAAATTATCATTGTCACTTCTTTTATTTCAAATGTTAGTAAAAAAAAAACTAAAAATTAATTGTCCATGATATCTCTTGAATTTATTAGGATTAACAATACGATCTTTCAAGTATTTTTTTATAGTTGTGTCATGTTTTCAATGTTAAACTATTGTACTTTTATATTATTTTTTCTTCTACACAGCAGTCGCAATTATTCCTACGACATCAGACGCCATCGCACCCGATATTTTCAATGCTTCTTTCGTCAATTTAATTAATTTATCACCAATAACATTTTACGACCCTAACGAACCATTAAAAGATTATTTGAGCCATGATCTTGATAAGCTTATTGTATTATGTAATTTTGAAAAAAGCCCTAATAAAATTTTATTTGATGATATGAGAACGGTATTGGTTAAACAAGTAATTGACCGTGAAGTAAATATTGCACTACGAGATGCAAATTTTCAAGTTGGAAAAGAACCATTAAAAAAATTTGTGTAGGTTTAAAAAAAAATATTTATCATGAGTAGTCTTTTGAAAAAATTGGTAGGGAATCATTAACATAAAACTGAAACAATTGTATAGAAAATATTCGAACTCTCCATTATTTTCTTTATTGTTTTTACGATTAGTGTTTATCATTTCCTATCAAGTTTTTTCGTCACAAGAGTAGTTGAACAATGAATAAATAATAAGTAGAAAATTCGTGACTAACTTTTGTTTTTTTTTAACTAATTAATACTACATTTGGACTATATATCTTTGCTAAGTAATCTTCACTGATATTATTGATAATTTGTTTTTTATTAATCCTTTAATATTTTATATTAGACTAATACTAATATTTGACCTTTAGAGTTTTTATTCAAAGTCTGAAGAACTTAACTTTTTATAACTCATCATCTTGCTAAATTTATTGCTTACTAATCTTATTGCATACTAATCCTACTATAATGCACGAGCTTTTTAATGTTTTTCATATTTTTCTTAATAAATTTTTCTAATATAATCGAAAAAGTAAGACTAACATAATTTATTTTTTGTAGAATTGATCGTTCTCGTTTCCTACAATTAGCCAATGAAATAGCGACCCTATTTAACGAAGAATCTGGGCTCTATTACACACCATATTATCAAGAAGGTGATGTTAGTGTTAATCCCAGCGGAAAGCTATGGGAAAGATTCAATGAGGTGAAAAAAAAAATGCGAGATGCTGGAATATTAAAATCAAATTCTAAAGCTGTAAAAAATTTAAAATCTGTGGTCGCAGCTGATGGTATTTATCATGATTTGTTAATTAACGTACACTTTACATAAGTAGATAAAAATGATTTATGATTTATTTTTATTTTTCATTACAGCAAACTCTATTGAAAAAATTGAGTGGCTCAAAAAAAACGTTCAACCAGTGGACCAAGTAAAAAGTTATTGGCATGATACTTTCGATGTGCGGCAAAGCAACTTGAAGAATGAAAATAAGGCAGAGTCAAGCCATTTCATATATGAGTGCTTAAAGACAGACTTAGGAGTCGATTTGGTAATTAATATTTTAATAATACTATTCCTAGTCAAACAATCATGAAATATAAGGATTCATCGATTTTCAATTTTGTAAAAATCTAGATCGATATTGATTTTAAAAGAATCCAGCAAAAGGTTAAGGATGACTGTATTAACAGCAACTGGCCAAAAGTAGCAAAATCTGTTCGAAAATATTACAGTATAAATGAGCAACTTGTACCAACCGCGACAGCTAAAAAATTGCTTGGCTTACATTCAAATATATCTGAAGGTAACACACATTTAAATACATGGTTTTGATTTTGACTTATTTACTGATAATAGTTAATATTAATTACTCATTTCTTTTTTCTTCTAGATAATGATGAAATTATTCTTCTTTTATTATTAAATTGCATACTTGACAATACATCGGCAAATTCCGTTTCTGTAAAAAAAGCTGGTAAAAAAAGGAAGAATCTGTGTGGTGAATCTCCCCCTCAAAAGGTAACTAAAGATAGTCAGGATTTATCTCAAGTTGACCTAACAAATGACTTTTTGTCAATCGTTAAGGTAAATATTATGATTATACTTTTATGTATTTGTATCAATTTATTTTTAATCTCATTCTTTTTATTTAAAGATTGAAACGCAAGTTCAAGAATTTATAGAGAAGAAAAAGAGTACGGCCTTGGCGGAAAAGAAGACAGTACAACCGTACATGTTATTTGTTGGGACACCTGAAAAGTGTACTAGTTTTTACGTCGTCGTTGATAATTATAAATATAAAGTTGTTGATGCGTTCACAGCTTTAAAACTTAATTTCCAAATTTTCTTTGTTTGGAATTTACAGTTTCCTAAGTCGTGTAACAACACTTGGGTATTTATTCAAAAATCAATATTTGACATTTCGACAGTTGGAAATAAATATCCGGCAAAAGTAAATAAAATATTTACTCACATGAAGCGCATCATTGAGGATAAAAATTGATCATCGCTGATAATATTTGCATTTTTGCTCTTGTCCGATTACGAGCTTATATTTATTATTTGTTAAAAATCAGTGTTATAGTACACTTTTAAGCCTTAGTCATATTAAAAATAACAAGTTTTAACTTGATTCAACTGTTTGCAAAAAACTGTAATTTTCAATAATTTAAATATGACTTCAAATACAAGATATAATAACTTTTTTAACTTATCACTTTTAAGCGATTGTATGACTGAACAGTCATTATCATTTATTTCCGATCTCTATAGTTATAATAATTTATCTCGCACTCGTGTACAAAATATCGTAGACAGTTGTTCTGATCTTTTTAAGAATTCTCCTATCAATACATTTATTACAGGATTAATACAGCGCTTAGAAGATTTTGGTGAACGAAGAGAAAATTTATATCATTTTAAAAAAATTCAAGATATTTTATTTGATCCCTTTAAAGGCTTATCATCTGAATTTAAACGATTGGCAATTTTTGAACGTGACGGTACATATATTCCTCCGGAAACAATAATGATCGGAGAAAGAGAAGACTTCCGAAATAGTGAAGCCACAACAAATCTCGTCAAAATTTCAGTTACCGTTGAATATATTTCACTTAATAAGACGTTGAAAAATTTTTTGGAACTTCCAAATATTTTGGGCTGTATCACAGAATATTTAAATAGTTTACCAAATGAATCTCCACTACTTCAGAATGTCGTTCAAGGAACTTTATGGAAAGAAAAAAAAAATCTTTTGGTGATAAATTCGTCTTACCATTAATAGTATATTATGATGATTATGAAAATAACAATCCTTTAGGAAGTCATAGAGGCTTAGCAAAGACAGGTGCAGTGTATGCAAGCATTCCATGTTTACCTCCAAATCTTCAATCAAAGTTGGAAAACATTTTCGTTGTATTACTTTTTAATCCTTTGGATGAAAAAGATTTTAGTTATGGAACGATTTTAAATCCATTGTTACAAGAATTAAAAGAGCTTCAGACTACTGGGATAACTATATTCAAAGATACTCCGTCACAACAAACAATACACTTCGCATTACTTTCTGTGGTTGGTGATAATCTTGCAGTGAATGCTATTCACGGTTTCATTTGTAGTTTTTCTGGAAATTATTGTTGTAGATTTTGTTTAATTGATCGTAGTCAAATAAAAGATTCTTATGAGATTAAAGACTCTTTGTTAAGGACGCAAACTCAGTATGATAATCAAGTAGAGGCAAAAGACTTTGATTCAGCTGGTATTAAAAGTCGAAGTTGTTTCAATGACTTGCCAGGATATAATGTCATCGATTCTATGTGTGTTGATATGATGCACGACGTACTTGAGGGTGTATGCCAATACGATTTGGGTAAGATATTAAATGTTTACGTTTACAAAAAAAAATATTTCACCTTAGAAGTATTTAATAATAGAGTGCGAGGGTTTGATTATGGTCCAATTGAAAAACGTAATAAACCACCGGATATTACTCAAAATCATATGAAAAATGAATGCATTATTATATCATCAGCTGAAATGTTATGTCTGATTCGGAATATACATCTCATATTTGGAGATTTAATCCCTGAACATGATGAGTACTGGTCATTGATCATCTTGTTAAAAAAAATTGTGGATATCACAACAGCTAAAGCTCTTCTTAAAAATACTATCCTATATTTTAAAAAACTTGTTTCGGAGTATTTAAAGAAATTATTGATACTGTTTCCAAACTGCCTGAAATTTAAGCATCATGTACTTATTCATTACTCTTATTTATTTTTAAAATTTGGACCTATTGGAAACATGGAATGTTCTATCTTTGAACGACTGCATAGACACGGAAAAGTAACATCTCACAATGCAAATTGTCGGATTAATGTCAGTCACACAATCGCTGTCAAAAATCAACTAAGATTTAATAATTTGTTGCGGAATTCGAAGAAACAAATTATTTCTTTCACAACTGGTCCAATATCTAAAATTTTAAATCTTGAAGCTATTCCAAATTTTTATTTATTCGCTCCACATCTTCCTGCTGGTATAAACAACGTTTCATCCACGTCATTTATTAAATATATGGGCAAAGAATTAATGACAAGTACAATTTTAATGATGCCTTCTGAAAATGGACCGTTATTTTATTACATACACAACATACTTTTAGAACCTAATCAAAAATTGATTTTAATTGCTACCTGTATTGATGAATATTTTTTTGATGAGCACTACCAAGCATATGAAATTTCGATCGATAATAAAAGATGGTATTGTTTATTTTACTCAGATTTAAAATTTTGTAGTTTGACTCGACAAGTAATAGCTGGGAATGGTAAAACTTACATTCCAAAACGTTGGATTTAATATTAATTAATTATTAAAAAAAAAATGTTGTAATAGATCTGTGCTGTATAATAATTAGAAATAAAAATAAATCAAAAACAATGTTTATTTTAATAGCATACGCAGTTGTTCATTTTTCTCCTTTTACTAAATAATGTTTAATTACTTTGAAATTAATTGTTACATTAAACTACTTTAATACAAAATTTTTAAATATTTTTCGACGAACATAACCCATTCAATTAATTAAACTAACTTTGTTACTACTCCAATATTAGCATAAGAGATATAACAATAACGGATAGACTTTTCTGCCATGAGCATCGTAAATGTCGCCAGTCACTATGGGTCTGACGCCCATAGTGACATTGGCGCATCGGCTATAACTATTGTCGATGTTACTATCCCCACCATAGCCAAATCATCTATGCTGACGATTTTTTATCGAATGAAAATCTTCTAAACCATATAGCATAGTGTTCACACCCATAGTGACATAGGGATATCCGCAATGTATTTCTTTCCGTGTATATATACATACAAAAAAATTGAGATCAATTGGAATTATTGAAAATAATTCAAATCTCATCATAGTGAATTTTTTTCAATCAATATTTTTAATCAGGGTTGAGAGTTCACATTATTTGTTTTTTTTAGAGCTCGATGTTTTTTCAATCTTCTATAATTTTACGACATTATTACAGAAAGTTTTGAATCTACATGTATGAATATAAATATTATGAATTTGTAAACTTTAAACGTATGTACATTTTATAGGTTAAAGCTAATGGATAACTTGTAGTTAGTTACGACTTGGCCGGTAAAATAGTTTTCTTCATAATGCTAAAATATAACTTAAAATTTGAATTTTTTTTAGATACACACACAAACAAACAAACACACACACACACACACACACACATACACACACACACACCCATTCCCCTTCCTATTTATATATATACTACATAGAAAAAAACAACAATAAAATGACAGAAATACTGTCAAATTTACAGTTTTAACTATGTCAATAGTGGCTGGCTCTCGTCCCGAGTCTGGCAAACCAAGATTTGTTACATAAATATCGACTAGACCGTGGCTAAAGACTGATTAACCAAGACTTGTCAGTCGAATATTGGCTAGATCTTGGATCAAGACTGATCAACCAAGACTTGTTAATTGGATATTTGCTAGATCTTGGTCCAGGAGTAGCAAACCAAGACTTGTCAGTTGAATATTGGCTGAGTCTTGGTTCAAGACTGACAAACCAAGACTTGTTACATATACATTGGCTAGATCTTGGTCCAGGAGTAGCAAACCAAGACTTGTCAATTGAATATTGGCTGAGTCTTGGTTCAAGAGTGACAAACCAAGACTTGTTACATATACATTGGCTAAATCTTGGTCCAGGAGTAGCAAACCAAGACTTGTCAGTTGAATATTGGCTAAGTCTTGGTTCAAGACTGACAAACCAAGACTTGTTACATATTCATTGGCTAGATCTTGGTCCAGGAGTAGCAAACCAAGACTTGTCAGTTGAATATTGGCTGAGTCTTGGTTCAAGACTGACAAACCAAGCCTTGTTAATTAAATATTGGCTGGGTCTTGGTTCAAGGCTGATCAACCAAGACTTGTCATTTGAGTAGTGGTCCAGTCATGGGCCAGTATTATTAGGCCGAGTCTTGGTAACCCGGTATTGTGCCAAGAAAGGCCCCGTTGTGTATAATTTTCTTCCTACAAGGGTAAATGAGCCTTCGGAACTATCATGCCGAGAACTGTATGCCGACAAATCACTAATTGAATTATCTTCTGAAGATAATTTAGACCCGTTTTGTACGTTATCAATTCCTTTGTTTCTAGACCCATTTCTTCTTGATCTATTAACAGGTGATTTTTTGCTAATGCCTGTAAAAAAAAAATTAAAAATAAATCATTCATTGTTTATAGTTAATAAATACTTAATAAATTGATTATCGATACTTAATATTGGTTTATAGTTAATAAACTATTGAAAAAATGATATATATTACCTGAAGCATTGAAGTTCAGAGTCACAGAATTTAATTTCTCTCTCAACTTTTCAGCGTTGTTTACTTTCGTTCGTATCTTAAGCGATTTTTTATCCTTTAAAGATTCAGATCTCGCTGATTCCTCATTTTCTGTTGTGTATGCATACGGTTCCGTTTTTAAAACGTCTAATCGTTCCTGAGCCTCTTTGAAATTACCTGATAAAATATTTTCTATAAATATTTTTTATTCTGATTAATAGATTATTTAACTTACTTGCTCTGCCTCTAATTTCTACTGGATAGTCAGGCCAGTCAGGTAAAGGGTCTTCACATCTCTTTACCATTGTTTGCAACTGTTGAAACTTGCTCATGTCGTAAGGTTCAGGCATGAATTTACAATAGCAAGTTTCACTTTTGTTATCCACAAATTCGGTAGAATTGGCGCCAAGTTCCGTTCAAAAATCCCGTTGCAAACGGAGCGCCAGACTACCGACTGTGTTTACTGTAAGCAGAACGGTATTTCGAGGTTGCAAAATTTTATTTAATTCTACGGTACTTCTTTTCCAAATTTATATAAAGTAATCATACTTATTTTACTGATATTAATTAATTATATCACTTATAACATTTATTCACTTAAATTATTAAATTTTATCAGCACAAACTATAGTAAGCCCAAAATTTCGATCCTGACTTTTTTTCATGGGAATCACCGCCACAGACTAGATAAAATAAATGTGTAGTAATCTTACTATAGATACGCAACTACACTGAAAAAAGTTAATTCACAGCTTGCATCTACAACCACCAGAGTGCACTGGAATTATTTCTACATAAACTGTAGATTCAACGGGATAGCTCACTGAAGTTAGAACCCCAAATTTTTTTCTTTTAATTTTTGATTTTTTTTTCTATCACGTTTTCAGCTTTTCGTTTGTTCTTTATTATTCACTCTCAACATTTGATCGTTCTCCATTTATTTATTTTAAAAAGAATTTATTAATAATGTACCTTTAAGTTAGCCCCCCTGTCGCATTTTTAATATTTTGGTAGCAATTTGGGTCATCAAGCCTCTATTTTTGATTGTTCATGTATATTTAACATTTGTTCCTACTTCATATTTTTTATTTGTTGTTTAATTAACATTTTTAATTAGCTGTATGTATGCATTCTAAATATTTGCACTGCGCATGCGTCAACTTTACGTATATAGACTTTTAGCGCGGTCTTTTGAAAATTATAGTGACAAGCACATCTCATGTGTAAAAAATTAAAAAATTTACGAGTGTAATTTTTTAGGAATTACTATTTAATTAATTTAAATAATTAAAAAAAATTGTTAGACGTCAGCCAATATCAATGTCATTAAGTAAATAAATAAATAACTAATAAATATCCATTTCATTCTAAATTTTTTAAAAATATCGAGAGAATTGTTAATCAATGCATGTACATTTTTTTTTTATTTTCATCAATTCTATTTTCATGAATACTACGAACTATTAAAAAAAAAAAAAAAAAAAAAAAAAAATCCATAACAATTAACAAAAAATTTCAATACTTTATTAAAATAAAACTTATTATAAAATTATTAAAAACTACACGTTGCCCTTTTGTCCTGTGACCTCTATAATTGAAATTACAAGAAAAATACACTTACTCTAATCACTGTGCTGGTCAATATAATTTTCAAAAGTCCGCGCTGAAAGTCTAAACGTAAAGTTGACGCATGCGCAGTGCAAATATTTAGAATACAAATATTCTGCTTATTAAAAATGTTAATTAAACAAGAAATAAACAATATGAAGTTGGAACAAAGGTTTTTTGTACATGAACAATCATAATCAGAGGTTATTCCCATTGGATAGTGTACCATTCTATGATTTTGTGGTCGTTGCCGATAGGTTGCATTGTTATCCAATCAAGTGGATTTCAAATAATTGTAATCTTTAGGTGAAAAGTCTTACAATTATGCGCATGGTGTATTGTGCCATTTACTTACAACAATGTCATAATAACAATAACACTAATAATAAAAATTATGAGACTGAAATTAATTATATCGGTAATACCAAATTGAGGTTAAAAATATCATTATCATCATTATTACTGAATGAATTATTATTATTATTAATTAATGTGTATTAGAGTATTAAATCCAAATCAACAACTTTTTTAATTCAAAAAAATGTTAAAATTTTTACTGTATATAAATAAAAATGTAAAATCCCTATTAATAAGATAGTTAATCGCTTTTAACCGCGGAGTTTACGCGGATCAGTCACGTTAAGTTTTTTAATGCTACTAGCTACTATGAGAGAAACAGAATTTCAATTTTTTTATTAGGATTTGATTATCAAAATTAACGAATAACAACCTATCATATTAAATAGCTTTGCCTGCATTAATTTATTCATTTATGAATTTTCAATTTTGCGCGGGAAAAATTTAATTTTGAAATTATGAATGTTAAAATACTTTATAAATACAAAATTTCTAGAACAAACTATCAAACAACTTCATATGTGGATGGTTTTCAAACCTATTCTTTCTATTGAATTTCATTTATTAACTAGACTAAATACACAACAGGCTAAAGATTGTTTGAGTTTTACTTTCTTCCTTCAGGCCAGCAGTTCAAGATTTAGGCAATTCTCATTGGATAGTGTACACATTCTACGACTTTGTAGTCGTTGCCTGTAGGTGGCATTGTTATTCAATCGAGCGGATTTCAAATAATTGTAATTTTTAGGCCATAGGTATTACAATTATGCGTATGATGCATTGTCCCCTTTATTAACAATAATGTCATTGTAACAATAACAATAATAATCATTATAAAAATGAAATTTATTATATCGGTAATGATAAATTGATGTTAAAAGTATCATTATCATTGTTTATCATTACCAAAATAATTATTGTTATTGTTAAATTAATGTGTAGTAGAGCATTAAATCTAGATTAACAACTTTTTTAATTCAAAAAAATGTTAAACTTTAACTATATATACATAAAAAATTTAAAATCCCCATTGATAAGCTAGTTAATTGATTGAAACCGAAGAGTTTACACGGGTCAGTCACGTTAAGTTTTTTAATGCTACTAGCTACTATGAGAGAAACAGAATTTTAATTTTTTTGTTAGGATTTGATTTTCAAAATTAACGAACAAATAACCTTTTATATGACAATAGCTTTACCTGCATTAATTCATTTATTTACATATTTCTAATTTTGCGCGGGAAAAGTTCACCTTTAAAATTAAGAATGTATTAAGAGGTGGGCAAAAAATTACACTTAACAAAAAGATATAAATCCGAACAAAAACAGTTGCACTGTTAAAAATTGCGCCAAGTCCACGTTCATAAAACTCATCTCAATAACATCTGCACTTTGCAAAAAAAATAAGACTCGTTTCAAAAATTTTCATCCTTTACAAAAAGATGTAAAATCCGAACAAAAACAGTTTCACTGTAAAAAAATTGCGCCAAGTCCACGTTCATAAAACTCATCTCAATAACGTTTGCACTTTACAAAAAAAATAAAACTCGATATAATAATTGTCATTCTCTACAAAAAAAAGTGAAATACAAAAAATACCAAGAAACTATCATAATGTTAAAAAAATTGAAAGAAAATTTGTTGAAAATTTAAAAATTAAAAAAAAAATTTTTTTATCGTACTTGGCGCGCGTCATTGAGTACCCCAAATTTTTTCAGGATAAATAAACATCCTTTTAATGATTAAAAATTTATAAGTAAGTCAACCTTAAAATGCATGAATTTAATTAATCAACTATTATTATTTAATAATAAGTTTTACAAAATTTAGGTAAAATCGACATGTCATACGTATGTTATTTGAAATTTTTTAATCTTCCAGACATCATTTATGATTTTACTAAAACGCCCTCTCGTGTTTGGTTATGAAAACTACTTCAAAGTGGATACAATTGAGTGCTCTAGAAAAGAAAACATATGGCTGAATAAATTTAGAAAATGCGGTGTGATTGCCAATCAAAATGTGTTAATTACAATTAAACTAAGCAATATCAAGTTTCTTTATTGAAGCTTAATGACAGAGCTGAAAAAAATTGAATCCAAAAATTTTATATAATTTCAGATGATTTCACCACACCACCATGTTGATAGTTATGTCCACTAAAAATTAAAAAAAAAATTTAAAAACGGATTTTTTCACTGAAACTGATAATTAATCGAGTAAGCAGTGTTTTTAATGAGTTGAGTATGCTTGACTAATGTAAATTTATAAGTATAAGAATGTATGAAATCATATATTATGTAATTAGAGCTGATCAGCCCGAATATGTATAACTATACATAATTACATAAATTCGAGCAAAATCGTTTTTTCTCGGGTTGAAATTCTTCCGAAAAAATTTGGGGTACTCAATGACGCGCGCCAAGTACGATAAAAAAATTTTTTTTTTAATTTTTAAATTTTCAACAAATTTTCTTTCAATTTTTTTAACATTATGATAGTTTCTTGGTATTTTTTTGTATTTCACTTTTTTTTGTAGAGAATGACAATTATTATATCGAGTTTTATTTTTTTTGTAAAGTGCAAACGTTATTGAGATGAGTTTTATGAACGTGGACTTGGCGCAATTTTTTTACAGTGAAACTGTTTTTGTTCGGATTATAAATAACATCTGCTGAACAATATCTACTCTTTATGAGGTTTACTCGCAGAAACAATACTAAGTAGTACTTATAGGACGCCCTGAAAACATAAAAATTTAATTAATTTCAATAATCATGAACGTTTATCTAATCAAAGACAAATAAGTTATAAAAATCCAACTCAAAAATATTCAAAGAGATTACTAAAATTTTCAATACGTATAGCTATCTTTAAATTGATTTTTTTCACGTAACTAATAAATTAATAAGTTAATAAACGATAGTTATTTAATTAAAACAATTATTAACGCATGAGTAATTAATGATATAATGAAAATTAAGTTAGTCGACATCTGGAAATTTGTAGAATTTTTTTAATTGAATAGATTATTAAAAAAAAAAAAATTTTTTTTAATTTTCACTTGTAAAAAACTTAAAAAACTGTAAGTACAATATGTAATGAAAAATTTTTTTTTGCTAATTTAATCAATGACAACAATTAAAAAATTAAAAACGTCGGCTAACTTTAGTATTATAATAATATACATGAATAAAAAAAGATTTATGTAGCTAGAAAAATATGAATAAATCAGAATAAATTTTTTTTAAGGTTAAAATTTATTTTTCATGCAAGTAAAAAACAATCGCGAGATTACCGGGCTATCAGTATACATTTTAATTGATGAATTATTTAATTTATTATTTATTTATTGATTGATTGATTAATAGATACTTACTTATTAGGAGACATTTTGTGATGCAATATATTCACTATAAAACAATGACCATAAAAAATGAAATATAATAAGCACTAAAAAAACCTGTCCGAACTGGCACGCGTCAAGTGTCACCATCTACTTAATACGTGAAAATATCTCACTCTTTACTCGCGCGCCACACATCACTCTTTACTCGCGCGCCACGCAACACACCAATACAACATAATAGCTATTCAACTTACACTATAGTATAAATATGTAGTAGTATATCGCCCTTGACTGTGAACTGATACCTAACATTTCTATTATTTTTATTTCGTTGTTTATTTACACCGGATTTAAAAATGACATCTTTTACTGAATAACTTTAAAAACCATTAAAAGATAAATGATTGTTACTATTGTTAATATTTCACTAAACACAGTTTATATTTATAGATCATGCATATTTAATTTTTTAATTTTTCGTATTAAAAGTTCAGTAATTATTATTTCATTTAAACACAGTTGACATTTATAGGTTATACTCATAATTATTTAATTTTAGGATCAAGAGTTTATTGAAAAATATTTCACTTAACATAGTTTTCATTAATTGATTATGTACGCATAATTTTTTTTTATATTAATTGTAATTTATTAAAAAATAATATTTTAATATGTATGTACTTTCTTTACACTGTAAATATTTTCTTATTATTATATTCTAATTCTACTTCAACAATAATTCAAATTTTAACTGATTTTATTACACTACATATGCAATAAAGGAATTACATACATTTTTTCTTGGTTGTTTATTGTTATCATTAAACATACCATTTTTTTATCTATGTCATTTAAACGATATGTCTCAGTAGGACAGTTTCTTTTATTTACAATCCACATGTTCATGTGCTCTGACTTAAATGGATATTCAAAGATCGAGCTCACTTTTTTAAGTTTAATACCACTGATATAAACACAATTTTCACCATAAGGAATAAACATTTTTGAAATTTGTAAAATTTTTTTATCTTTTAGTAATACTGTATTATTTGGATGTTTTAATGTGATAACAGCACTTTTAAATTCAATGCTAGTGATTGGAATATTATTTAATTCATCATTTTTTAATTGTTTTAGAATTTTTATACTTGGTGGAATTGTAGCTTTTTCAGTATTTTTATATAACAATTCGCTCATTCGTCGGCAAAGTTGTGATAAAGGTTTATTACCAGTTCGAATAAGCCTTCCTAATTTTTCCAGAGTATTCTCGAATGAATAAGCTGATATTTCAGGGCTCGAGCATTGCATATATTCAACGTCATCAGGGAGATGGACAAGGCTATGCATATTTGAGATCAAGGACTCTTCGCCGTATAATATTTTAGATGTTTCAATAAACATTCGTAAACAATATTTAGCTAATCTCAACTTTTCAATGGCTAAATCTTTAGAAGCCAATATCCTGATTCCAACATGTAATAGCAAAAAATGTTTGTATACATCCTGAGACAATACTTTTTTAAAAATAACTGGACCAGCATATAGTAAAAGAAACTGATACTCTGTAGCTTTGAACTTTGAAAAGTCATCCAATGATCTGGTAGTTCTTTGAAAGTCCTGAGGAACTTGATGTTGGATTTGCAAGAGTAAGTTACACAATAAGGTTTTTAAATTTCTACTCAATTTCACAGCTTTTATATTGCCATTAAACCAATAATCAAATATTTTTTTACCAATACCCAAATGCACCAAATGCATAGGATCTAAAACAAAGTCTTTAACCATGTTAATAGCAGGAATGATCTCCAGTAAAGGAGAAACACCAGTATGATGTTCGGAATTACTTTGTTCTCTAAATGAAGTGTCTGATCTTAGCGTACATTGATTTTGTTTTATTGGTATATTGTTCTTCTTGATACTCGTCGACCTTTCACCTCACATCGTTGCAGGCCCAATAAGCCCCATGTCCTTTAATGCACTTTATAAATGCTCGAGCAGGTCTATCACAGATAAATGCTTTAATAGATACCTGAAAAAGAACATTATTTATTTGTATACCAACTTCTTGAAGGTGATTTATTTCTATGACAAATTTGTTTAAATAATCATTTACATTTTTAGGTTTTTCTTTCCCACAATAAACTGCTACCAAGAAAGGCTTGTAAACATCGGGTTGGTTGAAAACTTTACACAAAATGGGCCAGAATTGGATATTACTGGATTTGTATAATGGTACTCCATCAACATTTACCAGCAATTCAATGTGATGTACTTCGTGCAATTCGGTATTTACACATTGTTGTAAATTTTTCTCTATACCAAAATACACGAACTCTCCTGAATCATTATCCCATTTTTCGATGTCATATGTGAGCTTATCTGTGCCTAAAAATGTTTTAGCACACTTTGGTAACATGGGATATTTTTCTCTCCGCAAAATTTTTAATAATGATTCCAGTCTACTGTGTGGAATTGGAGGATCTGCTAAAGCCCATTGACGAAGTTCGTCAATATCGTTCCAAGTCTCTTCACCATCATTCTGAATCAATTCTTCCTCTTCACTGTCCAATAGCTCTCTTTCACTTTCCTCTGACTCACTCAGAAAATCGTCATCTAATTCTTCATTAGATTCTTCTTCGGTATCAGTTGACTCACTTCCAGACTCACTACCAGATGAACTATTAATAAATATATCATTCAAAAAAATGTCATTTTGTTCTTTGTTTTCACTATCATACACTAATGATTGTTCATTTTCAGATCCTGTGGAATCTGAAAGTGATTGTGCACTATTAACCTGGTCAAGTAATTCACGGTGTCGCCTTACTCGTTGCCGCCCAAGTTCACGAGTCTTGTTTAATTTATTGCTAGCATTTAACATTATAATAAAAATAAGATTCTTAAAATAAAAATAAAAACGATTCGCAACAACGTTGTGAAAAACAAAAACTAGAATTTTCGAGTAGTTTCAGCGTAAAATGAATACGTAAATAAAACGATAAACAAAATACATAAAGATTAATGGATTACAAGTGGGTGAAAACTGTCTTGCCAACAGTTGATAATGTTGAGATGAGAAAATTAAAGAAGCATTCACAAATGATTTCAAAGGGATAAATTGAAAAACTGATAATAGTTTTTCATTTTCCCCCTTGGTATTTCTACTTTGGTCCCACAAAAATCCCAACTAGGAAAAAAGTGCACAGTAAAAAATTTTGTGTCAAAAATTTTTATGTTAATTTTTAACACTTTTTGTGTTGATTTAACAGAATAAATGTTAAATTTACACATAAAAGTGTTAAATACTTAACACAGAAATTTTTAACACTAAGTTACTCAATGACGTAAAATTTTTTACTGTGTGTACAAAATTTTTTATTTCCACGTGGGACGTATTTCCATTTAGATCCCACATGAATCCCAACGAGAGAAAAACTTCTTAAAATTTTTAATTTTATATTGGGCATTCCCACTTTGGTCCCACATGAAATCCCAACTATAAAAAAAGTGCAAAAAATTTTTTATTTCCACGTTGGGCATGCCCCATTGAAACCCAATGGGGCCCAGATGGGTACCTTGAGCATTCCAAAATAATTTCTAGTCGGGATATATTTGAGGTGAAAATCTTCCGGGTATCGAATTTTGGGAGTTTCACATTTGCATTAATTGGGGAAAAACAGAGTCCAATTAGTTGCCTATTTTCTCTGGCCCTGACTCTCTCTCCAAGACTTGGAAGTGTCGCTTGAGTCCCCTCTGCTCGGGTCAGAGTGCATTATTGTTTTCTCACTTACTCTTATTATATATGTTGTTACACATCTATGTGCTTGCGTAGACATAAGCGTTTTTAGCAACAGACAAAGACATACATTTTATTGTTTACCATTAAATTATTTATTTAAAACACATGAATGGATAGTTAATTATTCGAATTTAGCATTTTCCTATATATTTTTAGTTTAATTATTTATTTGTCAAAATATTTCATTTATTATCGTTTTATAATTTTTATTTTGTTGTAAAATTATATAATATTATTGTTTCATATTTTTTCAATTTAAATTGTCTAAATATCAAGATCTATTCATTAAATTTTATAATAATCGCAAAGTTCGTTTGTTATTTAATATTCAATTTTTTGATCGTTGAAAATTATTTTAGTGAGAACTACTATGTTGGAATATACGTCATCATTTAGACCCTAGAGTTCAAAATTAATCCGTAGTATCGAATATTGTTTCGAGGAATGGATGTTTATATGATAAAAGATGTTTACGTGATATAAGATATTTTCTATATGTTTATAGACTTGTATATAATAATAAGTTAGTTATAAGTCTTATCATTATTACTGTTATTATTATTAAGCGTGCGACTGAAAATCGTTAATTTTTTTCGGTTGAGTTTGAGTCAGTTGGTTACAAGAGCGCTCCTTGTAAAGATATTCTTTTCGGGTCATGACTTAATAAAGGGATTATATTTGATTTAATAAATTTCTTTATTTGTTTAATTAATATACCTATAATTTAATATACAAAAATGTTACTAGACACTTTGTCTTAGTCTTTGAATTCTATAATTATTCCAAAATCTTCTGTTCGCAATAGATCCTCTTTGCTAATGTTCTTTATCATTACTTAAGTATTCTTTATTTTAAGTATGTAAGTTGCTGACATATACCATAACTTCCATTTATCTGTATATTCGGATCTTAATCTCTTTAATAATTTAGGCCTCAAAGAGCCGAATGAGACTCTCAATGAGCACATTCGAGTATTCGTTTACTTGCATTAAAAATAAAATAAAACTATTATCATTTTACTGAGAAAAAGAATTTCTTTAGAAAAAATGGGCATTGGTGTAATGAAAAATTAAATTGCTGAAAATTTTCAAGTTTTATTTCTTAGCTGGCAAAATGAAAATTTTTCGTACAGTAACTTTTTTGTCATAAAAAAAACTTTTTTTGATTGAAAAGAAAAGAAAAAAAAACAATTTAGATGGCAGCTTTTGTATTTTCAAATAGAATTTTTTTTTCCCAAAAGTAAAAAAAATTTTTTCAACAAGAAAGTTACCGTGAGAATAATTTTAATTTCTTCAACTAAGAAGTAAAATTGCCTAAAATTTTCAACAAATTTATTTTTTATTACAACATTGCTCATTTTTGTCAAAAGAAATTTTTTCTTTCAGTGTAATATGTAAAGAAAAATGTAGAGGTGGGATATAATTTGCTGATAGAATATGAGTAAAAAAATGTGGAAAAATTTGGAAGTAGATAAGATAGATGAAAATATAATGAAAAACCGTTTGAAAAATGAAATCACATTTAGTCTTGGTGAAAAACAAAAAAATCTAGATCATTTTGAATTGACTGGTAAATAATTAATTGTGAATGTACTTGATCAGGTTCTTTTAATCAGTATTATATTTAATTTCTTAATAACATTTATATGAGTATTAAAACCATTAATTCTAGTAAGATACCTGAGTCGAGAATTTCAAAACTGGAAACGTAACTGTCAATTATTAATTTTTAGTGTCAAAATTGAAACTCTATTTTTCTTTATATTTTCTGATTCAGACTATCAGGATGAATTTAGGTTTAACTTAGTAATGAAATAAATCCGAATCAGCATTATTTTTTTGAATAATTTTTTGGTCAGAGAGTGAAGTTATAGTTATATCTAACACATTTTGTTCCGATTATTCTAAATATCTTAACAATCTGTGTAGAAACCTGAGGCGTTACTTATTTAAACGCATTTGCTTAATTGGTTGGAAAAATTATTTTTTAGTTAATCGTTGTCACATTTTACATTTTACGAAATTGAAAAAAAAAAGTAATTTGTTAGGATTAGAGACAGTTGAACGTGAATTATTTAAGCATAAAAACTTAGGGAAATGGGGGGGGGGGAAGTGGGCCCCTTAAGGAAAAAATGGTCATATCCGTACTTTTTTTTACTCTTTGCATTGCTTTTCAGCCCCTTGTTTGTAATTCAGCATTGATAAGCTGTGTCCATTAAAATGACGAAATCTAGAATGTAGGGCAAAGTGGGCCCCCTCCAAAAATCTTGTCATAAACATTTTTTTCACACATTTTGAAATCTTTGAGTTATGATTTTTCTCAGACGAGTAAAAATTTCGCGCATGAGCAGTAAGATGCCTTTTTTGACTAATTTTTTCTTGATCCCGAAAATTTGTTCAAAACATTCTAAAAAAAATTTTCTGATCATTTGAGCCTTCCAATATTACTATGAAGAGCTCGATCAAGATGTCAAAAGATTTCCCATCAAATACACGAGTAAAACTCGAGTTGTTTTAAAACAAAAAAAAAAAAAACCGAGCACTAAATTGCTAGCATCAATATTTTAGGAAAAATTAACGTCTTAAATTTTTGTAGTTTTGAATTTTTATCTACGATTACTTTCAAACAAAACTGTTGTTCTTTCATTATATATCATTACGTTTTTAACAAATTACTTTTTTTAAAAAGCACAATATACGGGGTATTTTATTCGTCAAATTGATCACTTTTAAACTCCATCCTTTCTGATTTGGCTGAAAAATTTTTGTCCTTTCCTACACTACCAAAGATTGTTTCTAGGATTTTTTTTTTTAATTTTCTTACTTAACCCAAGAAAGAATGAATTTGAAAATAATCAGCTTTTTTATTCTCAGCCATCACTTTTTTAAAAATTGATGATCCGGAAACGTATCATACAGAAAATTTTCGTTTTCAAATGAATTTCAAAAAAAAAAAAAATACTATAAAATTTTCAAAGATCAGCTTTCAGTGAAACTGTAGACTTAAAAAAAATTTAATAAAATCGTTCCATCAATAATCTGCTATTTTTAAAGGAAGTTCGAGCGTAGCTAATGAGTCAAAATAATGTTAAAAATTTTATTTAATTTTAATCTTCCCAATATTCGTCAAAATTTTCTATTTTAATTTAAAAAAAATTTAAACAATTTAATAATTGATGATCTTTACTTATTTAATAAAGTAAAGTAATAAAAAGACTTTCGTATTTGTTACCTGCCGGATTAAATAAACAGATTTGGCAATAGTGTGTTTGATTATACCTATTGAAAAGATGTGCATGAGTGTGTGGGTTAAACATTTCTCTCTCTGTAACTATATTTCTATCCTTTTCTTTTTCTCAGCTGTTGACGCGACGTTGTCAAATCTTTATTCGAATAAATCGTTGACGATAAACAAGTTACAAACATTAAATTTAATGTTAAATATTTCAAGAATTATATCGGTAATGTATTATGATTAAATTGTCTTTATATTTTACAATATTCCAAGTTTTTGTGTATAGTTTTTTATCCGTTAAAATTGGGAGGTTAATATTGAAAAAGATAATTAAAGTCTCGACAAAAGTTTGTCCGCCATAAGAGCCCGTGTATAAGGAGATAAAATATGTGATTTTTAAAATTTAATATAAAAGTAACTAAACGGTGAATCTTTTTAAAATTTTGTGATTAGATAAATGAAATATTTATTTATACGTATACTTAATTTCAAAGCTCAAAGTTGGAATTTATTTTTTACATTAGATTCGCTCGAACCTCCTTAATAGGAAAAAGCGTGTAGCTTCATTGTTAATGAACCGTTCTTTTTATTTCTTTTTCTTACTTTTTAGAATCAATGATAAAATTTTTGACAAAAATCACTTTTAATCATTATCAAAAGTATAAATGATTTATTATTCACCTTTTTTATAAAAAATTTTAGGGAGCCTACTTTGCCCCCCTCCCCCCTCCCTGCTCCTATATACCGTATTATAACAACGATGGGTTGAAGTATCCGGTATTCACATTTGGTTGCTTTACACCACTAGAGCCTGTACACTCAACAGAAGTTTACCTACTTTTACGATTCTCTGTTTTAAATGCATTTATTCATACTTTTAAACATCATAAAACCAATTTTTCTCAAGGACTAAAATCTGGCAACCAGATGTTACTCAAGCAATACTTTTCCCTGAAACATTGAATAAAATATAAAATTAAAAAAATATAACAGAGTGAAATTTTTGTAAAGAATTGTACACTTAAACATAATTTTCAATTAATTCAACTGTTAATTGAAAAAATGAATGTTAATTCAACAGTAAGTTTTTCACATGATAATTATAAGAGAATTTCATACAATTTTCAATTAAAACGAAAATACTATTCTATTGGAATCTCGACTCAAAAACATAAAATACTCAATAACTTTAAGGTATCCGTTAATAACAACATTCTATTTATATCACTGTCATAATAAAATAACATTGAAATTAATAGATTCATAATTTTACCCAACCCAAAAAAATTAATGAATTAAAAGAAAAATGGCGTTTTTTATAGGAGCTGTAACTTTCTCAATAGTTGACATCTCTACACATTTTTTTTTTTTAATTTTTTGCTTTTGAATGTATTTTTTTAGGAAAAAAAAATAAAAAATTTAATTTATTAAAATCTATGACATTTTCTGCTGTTTCAAAAATATTATATTTTTCAATAAATTAAAAAAAAAAGTTTATTACACAAGACACTACATGCTGAAAATAGATCAGAATTTTTTTTCGAAGCTCAAAGTTCGAAAATGTAAGAAGGAAAAAAAATTGAAAACGGTGATACAAAAAATTGAAAAATTGAAATGGTCATGAAATGACTTGCTATTAAATTTTATTTTTGACTAAGTCTAGTTTGGGGGGTAAGAGCAAAAATTGCAGATAAGTCAAGGCCTCCACGTAAAATTATGATCGAGGTGTCATTGGATGCAGAATTTTTGTAGTTAGGAAAGGATGGGTCATAGCGGTCCAATTATGCTGGTTATTTTTTTTTTGTGGTTGCTAACCATTAAATTTGTTTATTTCCGTCCATTTTGAATAAATCAGTCAAAATTTTGCAGAAAATCGAAAAAAAAAATATTTTTCAGTTTCCCGCTAAGAAAATTAGAAATTTTCAAAAGTCGAGAAGTTATTGGTTTTACCCCGTTTTTCGGAAAATCGAGTTTTCATCAGATCGACGTTTGAAGGTCACAGGAAGCTTCCCTGACTATCCCCGCGAGGTTTTCACTATTTGTGTGTTTGTGTATGCGTGTGGGTGTGTGTGTGCGTGAAAGTATGTGAACCACTTATAAATTTTGAATGGTTTGACCGATTTTATTGCGATTGGTGCCATTCAAAAGGGCTTGCGCGAACTTCAATTTTGAAAACTACTTGGACTGATTCGGATCGATAGATGTTGAGAAATCTTAAAAAACTAAAAAAAAAAATGTTCTTTAAAGTGATTTTTTAGGAATAACTTTTAAACGGCTTTATGGATCAACTTTAAAAACCAATCAGCTTTTAACCTTGAAAAACCACGTCAATCGCTGCCAATCAGGTCAAAATCGGTTGATTTGTTCGAGAGCTATGGTGAACAAAAGAAAACGAAAACAATGTTTTTTGGAATTACTCCGAAATTTCTAGTTCGATGAATTGAAACTCAGAGATTCTTTATGAAGCTTAAAAACTGCATCGAATGCTGCCAACCATGTGAAAATCGGATCATTCATTCAAAAGTTATTGCGGTTTAAAGTTCAAAAAATAGTGTTTTATCAAAATTCTATCAGACTTTTGAGCTTGAAGAGCTCAAAAGCATACAAAAGCTATTTCTTTGAGTTTGCAGAGCTCAAAACAACACACAAATTGTATTTTGAGCTCGAAGAACTCAAAAACGTTATAAGTGCAATTTCAAACGTCGGTATGGAATTGGCGGGAAGTTGCAGGGATGGCATTCAGGGTCAACCATTTTCCTAATTTTTTTGTGGGGCATGACGACCCACTCCCCAAAAAAAACATCTATAAATTTTTTTTTGCTGAAGCCATTACTATTAAAATCTGGAAATTTTCTTTCCAGAAGAATTCGTGAAAGGAAAAACCACGATTTTTATCTGTCTTAAGTATCACCAAAAACTCAAAGAAAAAAAAGATTAAAATAAATAAAAAAAAAAAAAAAGGACCTCAGTTAAATAAAAAATAAAATAAACAAAAAATTTGAAAAAAAAAAAAAAATGCTTAAAATACAAAAATGATGATTGCTATTGTCTTGATTGCAATAGATTTTACTCAAAATTCACAGAGCCATGGACTCAGTGTAAAAATTGCAATAAAAAATGGTCTCATGATTTTCGCGTAGGTATTGACGAAGACTATTTCGACGAATATGTCTGTGATCATTGCGAATAATCGTACATAGACGTTCTAAGTTCTAAGTAGCAAATTGTCTAACTTTATTTTAGAGAATCTTCCACTTGTACGAAAATACAATTAGTTCGAAATTGATCATCACTTTAATGAACCATTTAATATTTAATAGAGATATAATATTTTATCTTAAAAAATATTTTTACCTCGATTAAAAGCAAAATCTTGGTGTGTTTTTAAAATTAAAAGACAATCGATCAAAAATAACTGTACAACTTCCTGGAGCAGCGGTCATAGGAAAATTAATTAATTTTTAGTTATCTTTTGTATTTTAAATTTCTTAGCGCTTATTTTGTATGATTACTACATTTTTAATCGTCTTTGTTCTAAGTTGTAAGAATTTATATTTGTAAATATTAAGAGATGTCCAAAATCAATGATATCTAATTTTACTGGTCTATGTTTAGAGATGTCTTTAGTGAATTCTCAACTTAAAGTTTCCCAAATTTTAATGTTTCTATTTTCCGTGAGTTTCTTGATCTGTACAAATCATTGAAAAGCATTGTACGTGTGTACCAATAATGTGTCATCAGTTATTGTTTTTTAGTAGATTTCATAGAAATCTAACTATTGCATTAGTTCTCATGACGGAACTTTTGAAAAATTTTGCTATATTCCGACTTAACTCGACGAGCTGAGTCAGAAAATACATATGGTTCAAAAGTTTATATATGTATATATATATATATATATATATATATATTGTGACGTGGGAAATTTCCCACCTAGAATCCGACTAGAGAATATTTTTTTTTGGTATTATTTAGCCTTGTGTGTTGGCCAAGCTGATGAAATGCTAAGATTCGACGCGACTGTGTCGCCCCAAGTGGTCCCGGTCATAAAACAAAGCTCGAGGTAAAATTTAAGCCGAACCGCGCCAATTAGTAATAATGAGGAATGGATGCGTCCGAACTAAAATTCAATGTATCGGATATAGAGTGAGTGATATAGTATGAATGGGGAAAGCGACCGGGCGAACCCGCATTTCAGTCGATATCAACGACCGAGGAGACATCTGGGAGGAGCAGCGAGGGACTAGCAAGGCACGGAATCGGACTCCACGAACGACTGGGTAGACCTCTATAGCCAAGGAAATGATGACCTATAAGACCGATAGCATAGGTTCTGATGACTTGAATTCCTATAGCCCAGATTGCGATTACCAAGATTCCGATAGCCAAGATTTCCGATTGGATATAATCCCGATAACCCAGAATCCCGATGAAATAGAAATCGTTTGCCTAGATTCCGATGAGATAGATCCCGATGACCAAGATTTCCGATTGGGTATAATCCCGATAACCCAGGATCCCGATGGAGTAAAATACCAAATGCATCTTTGAAAAATTTTCCCGATAGGTGGCGCTATTTTATTGCAGCTCTATTTTCCGTAATACTTTAAGACTGTTTACATCAAACGGCAGTACATTTTAAGGAAAGTCATTTTAAAAATTTAAAAAAATTTTAATTCTAATTCCGTATATAACTAATTATATTTGTAACTAATTAATTAATTAATTTTAAATAATTAAATTGGAAGGTACAACACTATTAATACTAAATTTTTTCGTTTCATGATTTTTTAATCATTTTAATATAAAACTAATTACTTAAAAATCATTTAAAATTCACGAAATTTTGTTTTTCGAATATAATATAGCTATTATTAAATTTTTCATTTTTTAAAATAGTCCATAAAATAATTAATAATTAAATATTATTTTTTAAATTTCATCCAAAAGTACCTCATGATAAAAAAATCAATCTAAAAATTTTTTTTTATCTTAATAATTAAAGTGGAGATCACTAGAATTCAATATTAAAATATAAAAACTATAATAATTAGACTATAAACATATAGCATTAAATTTTTACAATTATAATTATTCATCATAACTAAGTCATGATAAAAATTAAGTCATATTTTATTATAAAAATTAAGTTTTTTAAAATTTTAATTTGAGTGACTGTAGCAGACACTTAACAATCTTTTATTTTATTTATCAAAAAAAATTTGTACAAAAAATTATTAAAAAAAAATTACATTTGTCATTTTTTTAACATCTGAATTAGTCGACTTCAAATAATTTTTTTTTTGTTTTTATTAATTGAATTAAAAATAAAGAAATAATTTTTATAAAGCTTGAAGAGCTCGAAAATGTCATAAATTCAGTATTAAGCATCTTTCAGGGCCAACCATTTTAGTGATTTTTTTGTTTTTTTTTAAATGAACATACTAAATAGAAGGAAGCTCTATAAAATTAAAAAAAAATTTTTTTCAAAAACTACATTTAAAATCAAAAAAATTAAAAAATAATAAAGCTTTGATTTCGTTAATATTTGACCAACCTATATCATTTTTAAATAATTATTTAAGGCTTTTATCTCGATTAATCCATTATTAAATTTTTGAAATGCTATTGGTTGGTCTAAAGTAGACGAAGTCACACCTTTTTTTATTTTATTATTTTATATAATCACAACAGTTAAAGGTAAAAGAACAACGGTATCTCATTGTATATAGAGCATCACAATGGAGTTTGTGAGCTTCCTGCAGTCTTTCTATTTTATCCTCTCGTCTTTTCTTCCAATAGAGTGCTATTATTATCAGCGATATCAGACCGCAAGTACCTGTTACTGCTGCGGTACTTAGCAATATTAATTTACTATGCGTTACGAATAATTGAGCTTCCCATTTCTTTATTTCGTTTATTGGGTTAGAGATTACCACCATTTGCGAATTTGGGATTATTTGTTGCCACTCGCTGTATTTTGCTATGACCTACATTAAAACAATTTCAATAGATTAATTGTCAATATTATAATTAAATGAAGTTGCTAATTTCAAAAGGTCATAAAAAAAATTTCGATAATTATTTAAAAGTGGGGTCTACTCCATTTTGGGCCTTAAATAAGTTAAAAATTAACATTTTTTTAATTTTTTTTTTTATTAACTTTTTTTTATATACTTCTTTTTGACTTCGGAGGCCTACGGTGTGATCAAGTGATTCTAAACAGACTTCTCGGCCTACAAATATTTTACCCAGCTAAGTCTGAATTTCTGAACGACCGAACGTTATTAACGTCTTGTAACTATTATTCACGAGACACTTCAGTGTTTAACTTCTAAGCTCTAATATTTTCCCAGTATATTTCTTATTCTTACTGCATGCTCACTATTTCTTCTCTAAGAGCGTAGATCACACCAGGTCAAGCTATGCGTTACTCCTAGGTATTAAATCGAGATTATATTTGTGGTATTTACTGCGTACTCTTTGTCTTGTTTAATGATACTGAAGCTGACAGAAATTTTTTTTTATTTTATAAACTATTAAATTGTTATTAGAAAATTTTACTTATGAAATTTTAATTAATTTGACAGATATTTTATAATTTTTTAATAAATAAATTATAACAAAAAGAATTGAAATTTAGAAATTGTAAAAATTATAAAAAATAATTTTTTTAATTTAATTTTTTGAAACAAATTTAGATATTAAATATAATAAAAAATGAACAAAATAGACCGAGGCTCTGGTTTAACAAAAGGAATGTGGGGAGAAAAGAAAAGAGATGTTTAAAGCTCTGAAAAATCACTTGAAAGAGATCAGTGAAGATAGTAAAAAGTAATTGGTGGGAGCCAGGAAAGCATACAGAGAAACCTGCAGGAAAAGCAAAGAAGAGTGGCTAGAGGAGAAGAGAAGAAGATAAGCAGAAGTCACAACATGGCCAATGGTGGGAGGCAGTGAATGCCTTCAGAGGTAAAAAAAGAGGCAGAGCAGCGTGCAGGGAAATATCCGATTCCAGTGGACTGCACATTTTAGAGGCACCATGGGTGGTGTTGACATTGAAGTCCCAGATCCGTGCCAGAGTGTAAGAGGAGTAGCAGCGGAGGCAGCAACAGAAGATGGAAGCCGAGAGACAAGCTGTGATAAAGACATTGCAGACATTGATCGGACCGAGGAAGAGAGGGAAGACGCAGAGGATATAATGGAAGCGAGAATAAAGTTTGATAAACTAAATCTGACCCTCAGAAGAATGAAGAACAAAAAAGCTGCAGGAAGACGGCTTGGTGGTTGAATTTTACAAAGAACTCCCAGATGAGGGTAAGTGGGAACTACTCGAAGCTCTTAATGAGATTTTGGTATGATGGCAGGTTATCGAAAGGATGGGAAACAGTACACATAACGCCCATTACAAGGCAGGAGACATGGGAGACCCCAAAAATTACAGACCTATCTCGCTGCTTAAGCGGGATATAAAATTGTATCAAACATCGTCACGGCGAGGCTAAAGGCTGGAGTGAGAAAAAAGGCGTTTTAAACGAGAGCCAGGCAGGATTTAGAAGGAAGAGGGAGTAAGAGACCAGGTTTTAGTAAATGCTGTCATTAACAACTGGATGAAAGAAAAAAAAAGGCAATAAGGCATTTATCTGCTTCGTTGACTTCCAGACAGCATTCGACAGCGTAGATAGAAAACTTCTCTTTCAAAAAGCCTTGGAAGCAGGAATCAGGGGCAGGATGCTGAGATTCATCATGGCAGTGTACAGAAGGACGGTGAATGAAATTACAGTAGGTGGCGAGAGTAAAGGGAGTTTCGAGGCATCACAAGGTGTGCGACAGGTTGCCCTCTGAGTCCCCTGCTCTTCAACATCTTTTAGATGACATTGATGCAGAATTTAATAGGCGGAATGCAGGAGGAATAGCGATGGGCAGTATAAAGTATTTTAGGCAAATATGCAGATGAATATAGCTATCTGGCCCCAGATGAAAATAGTATGAAAGAAATGCTCTGCATCCTAGAGAAATACGCCACGAAAAACAAGTTTAAAGGTTAAAAAAAAAAACAAAAGTGTTGGTAGTAGGAAGCAAAGGCAGCCGGACAAGAAGCGAGAGAGGATGGTGGTATGGAGGCAAGCCCTTGGAGGAAGTTAGAAAATTTAAGTACCTAGGTTGCTGGATCTCCAGTAGAAATAGCTGGAAAAAACACATGAGAGAAATGGCAGGGAAGGCCACGGTGGCAATAAATGCGACCTGGGGCCTGATTCAAAGAACAGCTAGAAGTACACTCAGAGACAGGATGTACCTATATAACTCTCTAGTAATTTCATAGCCCGAAGATCAAAATATTCCATTTTTAAATCGAAAGGTTAAAAAATAAACATTTTTTTATCGAAGCCAAAAAGTAGTATATGAAAAAAAGTTATTTAAAAAAAAATTAAAAAATGTTAATTTTTCACTTAGTTAAAGCCCAAAATGGAGTTGACCCCACTTTCAAATAATTATCGAAATTTTTTATATGCACTTTGAAATTAGCAACTCGATTTAATTATAATATACTTATTGATAATAAATCTATTGAAATTGTTTCGATCTAGGTCACAGAAAAATACAGCGAGTAGCAACAAATAATCCAAATTCGCAATGATGGTATCTTTAACCCAATATGCGAAGCAA